>JAOVVB010161181.1:0-11619 GCA_028570985.1 Heterobranchus longifilis | reverse complement strand
ATGGCGGCCGTCACCTGATGCCATGGGGCCCAAAAAGACTTTTTCCCATAGACTTACATGGCGCAAGAGACGTCTGTGAATCCATGGATAATTTGTTTTTGGTGTCGCGAAATGACTCGTTTTCACTATCAGGATTAGATCCATTTGGTTTGATAACATTTCAAAAAGTCTAAAATTGTATCTTTTAATTCCCATTCAAGTTAGCGAGAGCATAAACCGGATGTAACCGGCTCCGTCGGCTGAAGTCTCTAGTGCGCCTGCTCTATGGGCCCAATAACACGGAAGTAACGCCGTTCATCCGGGGATTTTTTCGAGGCGGCAGTTGAACTTTTTTGGCTTCATGCGCCACTGAGCAGCTTTCATAGGAACGATCGCTGTATGCAGGTTTTATTATACATCCATGGTTAATAATATGCATACCTTTTGTGTATTTTCCAGTTTGTGTTTGTAAAATTACCGCTGCGCCACGTGAAGCGCTAGCTTAAATAGCGGGTAGACGCCAGTTTAGGTTATGTTAATAACTTCGGTTCACTGAAGTGTAGCATGTGTAACATTTTTGATAAATGGGGGGGTAATTATAGCATCTATCGTATAGAGGTTGATCCCTCATGGTTTTAATTTAGAATTTTTGTTATGCCAATAAACTAACAATGTTTCTAAATAGCATAATTTGATGAATTAGGTTATCGATCAAAAGTCTAATTACACTGAGTTTATTTCATATGTTACGGCTGACATTTTTGCGTTCTGAGGGGACTAAGGATGACAGATCTGCATTTGATTCATTAACTCAAAAATATATGTATGAAATTTGTGTGGGAAAAAAGTAAAAAGTCCAGAATACTGTGATGTCTGAAATGCAGTGAGTCAATGTTGATGGAGCTCAAGTCAACTTGATTTGAACTTGCGGTGTTGAGATATGCTCACCAGATGGAATGCTCACTATCTGTTTATCTGATTTCTGCCCACGAAACTTTCCATGTTGACGCCTGCTCTTCACTGTTATCTGTGATGCATCTCTGATTATATCCACACTGGCAGTAGCTTGTTTGCCTTTTCATTTCTGTCATAACATCTCTTTTTCTTGATGTATATCAGGTGTTTTCCATTTCTAAACAACATCACTCTTCGTGCTTATCTGCTCTCCGCTGCTGCAGGTACCATTTTCGTCAGAAGCTGGCCTTTAACTTGAAGCCGTTCTGCATCAGCTCCGTTCTCCCGAAGGGCCACGGTGGCTTTGCCAAGGCCAAAGTGGTGACCACAACTCTCAACGCCTTCATGGCTTCAGCGGACGAGACCCTCACCATCGACCATGTGCCCATCACCCGCAAGGTCAACGGCCTCAAGGAGGTCATAGGCAATGCTGAAAGAGCGGTACGAACAAATAACGCACTGCACACTTTTAGGCTGGGTTGCACCAAAAAAGGTTTCATTTAATCTAAGATTAGTTAAGAATCAGAATCATTTTATTGCCACGTAGTTTTCACGTACAAGGAATTTGAGTTGATGTCACGGTGCATAACAAGAAACAACACAAACAAAGTATAAAAGAAAAACAAAAAAAACAAGAGAAAAGCAAAAATATGTACAAGTGAGAAGAAAGCTCCAAAGACAGAAGGTGTGAATAACTCCAAAATATAAATAATAAATAATATTACATCATATGATGTTTGATTTTATACTACTACATGCTTTCATCTTCAATCCGTAAATCTCTCCATGGATTATTTATCTTTGGATTTGATATTGTGAATAAATTGAACACAACGCTGTGTACAGTGCTCAGTACAGTGTTAATTTAGCGAACTGTTTGATAACGCCATGCGAACATTCATAGCAGTTGTATTAGTAGCAAGAAAGGCCAATCTTAAAAGAGAGGCAAACTTTCATTAACACTAGAGGAATCCTTAAACACGCTGTGACAGCTCACCCAACTTAATTAGTAACTTAATTAAGATGAGTGTGCATGAACTGGGATCATTGCCTCTCAACATGAAGCTTCAGAAGTAACAGGTGTATTTATTATGCTTACTTAAGCTTTCAGGAGCAGAGGATGTTCAGTCTCCAGAATTAAGCTGTTTTTTTTTTTTTACTCCCCGGTGATTTGGAGAAAGTCTCCTTTAAGTGTCTGAATACCTAAGTGTTTGTCTGTGTTCAAAATGCAATAGTTCATTGATAATGTTTAGGCATTGCTCGTTTTTGCACCAAGCCTTATATGAAACACACAGTGAGGTTGCAGTCTGAAGTCCAGGGGTAGTTCAGCTCTAGGCTGTTCAGAACAAAGAAGAGTTGAAGCTTTGCCTTTGGGGCTCCGAGACTTTGAAACTATCAACCAAGTTGTACATCAACTTTTACTGTAAAAAATTCTTTATTGTTCCCACTGCACTGAACGACCATAATGTTGTAGTTCAAATCAATAAGTCCTCCAAACCATGACGTCCATATACGATTGTTTCCTAAATTAGCGGCCCCTAGTAAGTAAGTAAGTAAGTAAGTACGACCCATTTGAGCATTTCTCGTCCTTCATACCTAAATGTTACATTCATGATTTTAAACATGCCGTTAACAGACATTGTGGTGGTAGGTTTAGGTTTAGGCAACGACACACCTTGATGGGGTTAGAACAGAGGTTGTGGTTTGGGTTAAAATCATGATATTTGAGACATTAAATCACGTCTGTGGGACGCGGACGTCCCGTACTTCCGGTTGTTATGATCACTTAAAAAAAAACCTTGTGTTTATTTGGCCCATCCAGCAGCCCCTCTCGCTCTAAATACTCTGTCACATTACGTCCAGCTTTTTGGCGCTATAACATCAACAAGCACTAGAGGGAGACGCGTCACAATAACATTAACTTCAAAACGTAACTACAGGCCGTAATAAGACCGATGAGGACATTTTTTGGAGGAGGACAAACTGGTTGAAATTCTTCTTCTTCTTAATCAATACCAGCGACAAATGTGTCGTGCCTCCTCAAGTCAAAGCCAAGGATAAAGCTGGATTTTGTTTTTTACATCCACCAAATTCCCAGAAAAAAAAACCCCATATATTATATATTATTAGATACATCCCTGTGTGGTAATTATTTACCATGGCAAAAATGGGAAATGTTTATGGTTTGCACAAAGCAACATACAGTATTTATTTCGGCCTTGGAACTTTTTCTTGTTTCTGTTTTGCAGACTGGATATGAAGGGTCGACAGGGAATGTGTATCTAACAACCAAGATGAGGCAGAATACAGGAGTTGGCATTCTTCCGCTCTCATACTGAGAGGCATGGCCTCCACACAACTCACACAGCTCCAAGGTTATCTATATATCAAATCCGGAAATACCTCAATGCTGTGTGTGCGGTGTTTGAGAGTGTGCGTTTGTACCAACATTACAAGTGCTGACTCCAACAAAGGCGCCATGTTGAGAACTGCAGAAGTTGGTTAAAAGGTGGAGAAAATGAGGCTGCTCAGAAAAGCATAAAGAGAAAGAGAGAAAAGGAGAAAATATGGCAATAACAACAACAACAACAACTGTAAAGCGAGAGAAAGGAGAGGTGAGGAGCTTGTGTGAGAAGGGTTTTCTCTCCCACTGGGTAACAGGGGCCAAGTCAGGATGGAGAACAGGTGATTACTGGCCCAGGTGAAGCTGTAATTTCCTGTCTGTAGTGTGTGTGGGCTATGCACCTGCAGAGAGACATCCTGAAACACAGCTGCTCACCCTCAGCGATGCACAGGCCTGTTATGGTAATATAGATGCTAACAGACTAACTCACGCACTCACATATTTAGCTTCAATCTGTGCTTTTCATCTGAACTGCAAAGCCACCCTGTTTCCAGTGTGTTCTCTGCGCTACATTATACTGATAGTGGGGAAAGAGGTGCCAGACCAAATGTTGCATTTATACTAAATGGCAGAGACACATTGGCCTTTTGGTGAACATTAAGCGAATGCTTTGAACAGGCAGTGTAAAAGAAACCAATCACAGTTGGTGGTGTCTGGAGAGAATACTAATGACTGGTCTTGACCATTTGAGCACCAGAGAATGATGTGGCGATGCCTGTAGAAATCAAATAAAAGGATACTTGCTGCTGAATAGCAGAGGACTGGGCTTTCAGTGCTATTGGGTAATTGGAATGGGCAGGGTAACTTGCATCATTAAAATGTTTAAGATTTTTGCAGTCTCTCGATTACCTTTTGCATATGTAAATGGAACATATGTTTTGCCAGTAGCCGTATCTTTTAATGTGCTGTTTTAGTGAAGCGCTGATGTATTAGCCTCATAAAATGATTATTATGTTTAGCTCCATCCAGAGTATGCTAATCACCCCGCAATGTTTTACAACATCTGGGGGAGAATATCAAATTATATCACTGCACACCCACTTTGGTCTGCTTTCACTGGTATGAATATTAAAACAGACACATCCACATGATAAAATAGTGATGATTGAGGGGGGGCTGTTAGATGTGGCTAGTGTCAGGATTGTCAGTTGTGCATTGGGTAAGTTTGTAGGAACATCAATAGACAATGGCCCGAGGTGGGACTGAATAATTCACAGAGTGCCGGAGAGACGTGTTTTCTCTCTCCCATTAGTGAGACACACAGTGCGGCAAGAGCTTGGCTGCACTGACTTTGATCACTTCCTGTTTCTGAAGGGAAAACAATTAAAACAATTAATTAATGTGAAGTCATTCCGCTGGATTGATTGGTGCTTTTTATTCCTGTTAGAGATTTTGAATGTGACAGGGTTACAGTCGAGCGACAACCTCCGGGTCTGAGAAGTGAAGCCAAGTGCCAAAAACTGCAGTTCATTGAGTGGCCACTTGAAGTTTGCTCCAAAACAGAGCAACTCTCCACTGGGCTCCATGTTAAAATGCCCAACTTCACATCAGAAATAAACATGTTTACAGCCTGGTACAAAAAATGATTTTGGTCTCTATAGCTAATTTCCCCATTCATGTAGTCACTCATTTAAATGATATTAAGGCTTAAAGTTCTGTATAATTCAGGGCGTGGATGCTTTGAGTGACAGGTAGCTGCAGTCACAGGAGGCTAACGTTAGCTGCTAGCTGTCTGTTCAGCTTGCTCAGACAAGACACCCATGAATGTAAAATGCCGACACAGCTGAGGTTAATCCCAGTGACTGGACTTGACCGCTCAGCTGTGTTTATGGAGTTGGTGCATATGTTGATGCCGTCTATGGAATTTTTCATGCAAATATCGGACTAATAATATGGCTTCCTTGTGCGTTTAATTGGACTAAAGGACCGTTCAAAGTCTATGCTCCAGTTTTTCTGTGAGTGAAATTCTAGTACTATTATTTTATTTGTATGTTAGAATTATGATTTCTTACGTCATATTCAAGATAATAATCTCGCACAGCTCTGTCGATAACAATGTTAGACATAAATGTCAGTCCCCCGCAGAATTCTAGACTTCTGTTTGCAATAGCGGTGTGGTGAATTATAATCATAATAAGATTATCATTATTATTATTATCTCATTGCATCGGTGTAATCTAAATTCAGGCTAATTGATTTACATTACATTATTCCAGAGACATGTATTAAGTACAGTGTTTTTGACATAATGACATTATATTTGTGGTGGTAACGTTAGGTGGCCGGGGTGACGGAGACTTGAGTTCGGCCGGCAAACGCACCGGCGCTGGGGTCGGACTCCAGGTCCCGGCTTCATCTGTATGTCCATATTTTATACAGTCTATGGTTACAGTGCCATGCAGTGAAACACTGACAGAAACTAGATGGACAAATTAGACATTTCAAGATTTAATTTAGTACTGATCGACCTCTGCGACATACAGTACTATGACGTATGGGTAAGAAAAAAACGTATTTTCTTGTATTCATTTTTTTACATTTACAGTACAAGATTTGTTATAGCCTCTTTGAAAATCATTACAACACTCGTCCTACATTTCTTTCCCACTTCTGGAAACATGCGTCAGAGAAGCGTCACACCGTGTGTTCCCAACCAGACCATCTTTCAGCCTCAAACGGAGTTTGTTTTCAACAGTAGTTGTTCTATTTTTTGATGACAGCAGTTTGTGTTTGCATAGGGTCAGCATTTTGTTCTACTGCTGGCTGCATGAAGCCAACATTTTCTACTGCTACAGGCAGAGTACTCCATTGTTTGATCTACTTCAAAACGGCTCAGTTTTCCTCACCCAGAACACTGGAAACAATCCCCAGCCATTGGCTCCCATAAATAGTGGCCTCTGAGGGATGGCAGATGCGTACACATGAATATTTGACAAAAACTTTTAGCAAGACAAAAATGCAAAAAGCATCTCCTTGGTGCATTTTATTTTAATTCAGTGTCTTTTTTTGTATTGAAAGTTCCTTTCTAAGTTAATTTCTGACCCTAATTTACAGACACACGCATGCACAAAAGCCCACTCAAACACACAAGCATCCTTGACACACACAGACGGGAGGTACAGTAGGAGGGACTGGAGCTGGCAGAGGTGACAGACTGGGGATGAAAAGAAAAAGGGGGAGGAGGAGGCTTCACAGTAAGTGGTGCTCCTGCACAGAGGAGGTGGGAAAAGGGGTCAGGAAAGGGTTAAGTGAGGTAATTGGCACAGGATGCAGGTGCAGGTGTTTTCTCAGCTTCTTAACTTAAAAGCTCTGGCATGCACATGCACACACACACACTTGACTACAGTCCCGTAAAAGCAAAATCCTGCCTATACGCCAATTAGCTGGTGGTGAAGGTCAGTGAAAGGTCGCCGTGTGTTCGAGAGAGATAAGTTTCCCATTAATGGGCGAGTACCTGTACTCAGGGTCTGAGTCACTTTTAGTCACACATGCATGCACACACACACACACACACACACTGGGTATTCATCCAAAAATAGACCTTCCCATATTCAGCCAGAGCATTGTTTGTTTGTTTGTTGACTCGCCCACAGCTCAGGAAGAAAGTCACAAATAGAAAAATCTTTGAGACAGAGTCAGTCAGACCAGAGTTTTCACTTTGAAATATGGTAAAGAAGTGCACCTGTCCATGGTTTGATTAATCTCTGTTTTATAGCTGCCATCACATCTTATAGTACATTTCCTTTGCTCTACTGATGGAAATAGCTTCTATTGCTGCACATTTATATTTGAATAATTTACCTTCACATCCAATTAAAGGAACCACAATGTCTCCACACACTGGGGGGGAGTAGAAAATAAACCGAAAATCTCTTTAAATCCAGTCGAGCCTGGTTGAGTTTTATGTGCTCTTTGCAATGTTCTGCTTTGTTCATCGCCTTTAATGACATACCGTGAGGAAATAGCTGGATATGAACATTATACCAGACTGTGGCTTGACTTTATTAATATTTACCAAAGATTTATGATGTTTGGTGTGCATATACATCATATCCTGGGTAACTATGACAAATCTATATTACTTAAAGGTACACATTTTATCCTCATGTTTACATGCTTTAGCATTCAAAAAATGTTATTTTTCTCATACTATCTGTCTGAATATACCTGTATTCACCCTCTTTAGCACCTGTCTCTTTAAGCTCCCCTCCTGAAAAAAAGCCCAGTCTGCTCTGATTTGCGTTTCCGGGTCTGCCAGGTCTGCCGCATCTGCGTTCTCAGTGTCTCTGCACCGTCACTGCAGCCGGGGAATGACTGTAACGGCACTGTAATGGCACTTTCTATATATAGTATAGTTGTGACATCACAAATTTACCGAAGTCCTGACGGCTCATTTAACGGCACAGTTTATGAATACAGGTTTTTTGCATTTCTCCATGGGTTGGCTGCTTTTTATACTTTTGCAGTATTTATATAGCACCTAGACCTGCTTTATAATTTAAAAAACAAATATATGTTACAATATGGGACCTTTAACTTACTTTCTTTCCCTGTTTAAAATACCAGTGGGGGAATATAACAATAATAATATCTGTGTTTGCATATTTATGTATTTATTTTATTTTTACCTGCAGAGCTACAAACAAACTGAGGTGGCAGGTATCAGCCAATCAGCACCTTTGGTTCGGTTTCGCCTACAACACACATACCAGCAGTGTGCCGGCGGTTAGCTTTCGTTTTTAGTTTGTGGTGAAAGTAGTCTCACATAGTCAGACCTATCTCCACAGCACTGTGTCCGCGCCGGTCTGGATTCAGTAGCTTTCACTCTGGTATAGTGGAAACAACTCCCTGGCCTGTTTATATTTCTTTAAACCAATCACAATCATCTTGGGCGCCGCTACGCCCCGGCTGCAGCGAAGGGACTTTGAGGGACTTTCTCCGGCCGGGTATAAGGCTTAAGGAAAAAAATGGCGACCTGGTCGCAAACTTTCTCTAATTACTTCTACAACATACACTAAAATGTGTTTCTGAAAACATTTTAGGTGAGAAATAGGCAATACAGTAACAGAATCTTGATTTATTTTTGATCAGCGCTGCCTCGTTTGACCGCTGCGTGCCTGGTGTGTTGCGCTGGACGGAAGTTCTGTAGCTAGCATGAGGCACATTCTGTAACTACATGACGGTCCTCTGCCAGTCATCGTCTTAAACCCACCTTGTATGAAATAAACGGATGTGTGCTATAAGTTTCGAGTGGAGTGGAAATGTGTTTGAGTGGGAGAGAGGCCAGACGGATCCTGCTCGAGAAAATGAAACCTTGGCTCAGCAGGTAACGGCTGGATACCAGACTATCAGGTGTTAGAAGTGCAACAGAAATTGAATGGTATGGATCTCTTGCTCAGATACATGCTCCATAGCTTCCCAGACAATTTAGTGAAGACATCTGCCACAGAAGTAGTATTTTATCCATCAAATGCAGGCCTGCACAGATACAAAGTACCGCACACAATCACTCTCGCTGTTTTCCCACTCCTTCACAAACTTCCTCTCTTCCACAATCATATTTCCCACCTAATCGCACTAATTTCCCACCATTCTCCCTCCTTGTTACTTCCTGACATGTCTCACTTCATTCCCACCCTCCAACATGCCACACGTTTGCATCAGCTGGTCAGAGAGGTGGGTGGAGAAAGGAAGGGAGAGTTCGAATCAATAGACTCTTTACTCTGCCTTGTGGCGGGGCTAGAAATCAATGGCAACGGGAAATTAAGCTGTAGTCTTTGAATAAATTGAAGACACTGGAGCATGCAACAAAACAGCTTGGTGCAAAGAGAGTAAACCTGGTCAGATTAAAATGTAAAGGATGTTTGTTAGGCTGCGCTCTGGAAATACTTTGAATCCCAAGAACTCTATTTTCTTCCGTGTACTGTCTGAGGAGAGATACTAAGGCCTTTGTAATGCTGGTGTCCTGGAATAACATGATAACCAATGCATTCAGTCTCCAAAGACGGAAGAGCTGAAAGAATCTAATGTACTTTATAGGAACACGAGGCCATATTTGACAATACAGGTAATATATTCCAGCCAAGAGAGGGATTTGTGCAGAGAAGAAGCTTAATAAAGAAGACAGCATTGTGTTGGGACTGGGCTGGGCAATTCAGACTCTCTTTATAAAAAAAAAATGTGTTTATAAAAGACAAAATAACTCCCTCCGGGATTCATATTAGTATGATGGAGGTGTGAGCAGCTTGACATCTCTTCAAGAGCAGAGCACAAAAATGAAAATAAAATAGAAATTCATATTCAGTAAATATTGACGTGTTATGTGTGAAGAACAAAGATGCAGGTCAAAGATTTATTCAAACAAGCACGGAAGCATGGGTGGGATTTAAAAGTGTGAAATGGAGTTTATTTTGTATTTTACTGAAGCAGTCATGACAGGAAATGGAGCATCAATGATTTGGAGTGGTGTTTTCTTTTTGCTAATTAAAAGATAACTGTAACCTACTGCAAGGCGTGATTAACAGGACTTTACCCATCCTCTTAAAGTCTGCACCATAATCAATAATTCATTCCAACCCTGGCAGTTTATTCAAATCAGTTAGCTCGGAAAAACAACATAAACAAAAAAAGAGGGAAGAGAAGAGTGAGACAACAAGCGAGAAGGGGATAGAACGACCAGAATGAGGGAGAGCAAAACGGAGAGACGCAGAATGATGAGACAGAAAAAGAGAGAAAGTCAAAGAGAGGGGCTGACAGAGTGTTGAGTGAGACAGAAAGAGTTAGAGAGAGGTAAGCTCTGTTATTTCTCTGAGGACCTGTGTGAAGTAGCTCATACTAAGGCCTCTGGCACCACATCACTCCAACCAGCCTAATTGCAGTCCAACGGGAGTGGAAAAGCCTTGTACAGACCCAAAGGATTTCTACATAAAAACAGCACCAGGAACCAGCAACCTTGTGTTGCGTAACCAAGTCAAACTTCTCATCTAGTTTCCAGGGTTTTGATCATTTTTTTCTGCCCTGTATTTTTCAAAGTGATACTGGCATTATTTACAGCAGATGGCTGAGGTTATTACGGAATATAATTAACAAAGCTGAAACGGGAACTGGGTCCAGTTACTGCGGATCTTTGGATGGAGGTTATGGATTCATGGAGTACAGTGGTCTTATGGAGGTGATGACCCCCCCCCCCCCCCCCCAAAAACAAAAATGTATGGATTAAATAACCTCTGTAGAACATATTTATTCTGAATAAAGTTTGCTGCAAATTAGCCGAAGCCTTTCAAGAGACTGTATGGTCATTTGTACAATCCACAATTATGACCCATATACATTTCTTGTTTCTTGTGTACTCGTCATCGTGACTTTACAAGCTTCAAAACTGTATTTATCGGCGGAATTTAGTGATACAAGTTTTATATTGTGAAAGCCAAGACTTTGTTTAGTTAGAATCAAACAAAACCCCAAAAGTCGATATGTTGACATAAATCCATGTTTTTCTAGAAATGAGCCGCTGCAACATCCGACAGGAAATACAACGCTCAGGTTGTATTTCCTGTCACCGCTATAGGGCGGTAATTTAGGAAAGGCTCGTATTAGAGGGCCAAAGACTTATGTGGTCGTATGGTTTGGAGGACTTGTTGCCTTGTGACTAAGCCACCATGATTGTTTCACATGTTTAAAACTATGAAAGATCCTTACAGATAATAAATTCACACATTAACATAAGATTAACATAATTTCCAGTCAACTTGATGCAACTGTCAAATAGCAGATCACTGCGACATTGACTTTATAATTTCCTAGCAACAGGATCCACAACTTCTGCCAAAGTGACGGGAAACTCAGATGTTTTCAGTCTGTTGTTTTCGCTGGTAACAACAGCAAAAGCCATGTACTCGACAGTGATGCTAATAATTTGGAAATCCTTCCTGCTTGATGACTCTTGTGTCCCAGAGGGACCAAAGGTTGCCATCTGGAGGAAAAAAAGGATGGGGTTGGCTTTGAGACCGGGGTAAAGCGCTGGAGGGTTAGAGTGGGATATGAGGCAGAATGGCTAAGATATCACTTCAGTTACTCAATATTCATTACTGTCATCACCCCACATACAGACATCTGTGACCTGTGGGCCTGCCAAGGTCTGTGGGTGTATATATGCATGTGCATGGTGGTTCATGTGGTTTGATGGATAGCTGGGGCTGGGGTTGGGTGTATGGGTGAGTGAGGGTGTCTGAGAGCAGGGGGGGGGGGTGGAGGCATGATACACGAGCATGGATGAAGGCATG
>JAOVVB010161171.1:0-11619 GCA_028570985.1 Heterobranchus longifilis | reverse complement strand
AACCCCCCCCCCCCCCCCCCCTTCATCCCCTGGTAGCAGAGAGAGTGCAGGGTTGTTTAGCTGTTGAGTATCTAGTCTGTCTGACTCACTGATCCTTTATCTGACTGAGCTTTGTGCAAGTTAGAATCTATGGCCCCGACCATGGCTCTGAAATATCAGTAGCCTAATGCTGAAATGTCTGGGGTCCGCGTGGCGTAAATGCCTTAACTGTGCTTTGTATTGATAAATCCATGGCACTGTCCGTGCCTTTTTCTCTCAGTCCTGCCCTTCTGTCAGTTTTGTCTTGGATCTATAATATTCTCTAAACTACAGCTTACATTGCAGGTTACTTAAAAGAACCAGTCTTCTCATCACTATGGCGTATCCTCTCTGTTAAAAATTAACAAATCGCCTACTGGACGTGACACCTGTAAACAGACAGAGGAAATGCGACAGACAAAGAGATAGGTGCCGCAGAGGTCTTTCTGCCAAATCATGGCAATTACTCATGTGGAGCAGACATGAACTCACTGACTGACCATTAATTCACATTCATATTAAATGAGCCAGCAAATATTTAATCAGAGCGGATTTAGGGGAGGAAACGTCAAAGTTAATCTTTGGAGAGCGGGCCGACAGCCGGCTGAGCTTGTGCTGCAGGCAATCGGCTCCACAAGTCAGTCCATAAATATTCTTCATGTCTGTCCTGGGACTCATTGACCAGGGGGCAGGGCTGAGCAAGACTGAGCTGTGGCCAACTCTGTGACACCTCTCGAGTTCAGACACAACAGCACGGACAACTTTACATCCTAGAAAGGATGTAAAAAGACAATAGATACGTATTTCTGTTTCATTTTTATATCCCCAAAAATGTCGACAAGATTTAACTCTAAAGAGGTTGAATATTTAGGAGTTGGGTATATTTGTTAGGATAGAAGCAGATAAAATATTCTGTGTTATTATTTGGATCTGCAGATGTAATCAATTTTCATTCCCCCTGTCTCTTGATTGCCAAAAAGCATTCTTTTCATTCAAACGTGGGTGAGGTTTTTTAACCGTTAGACCTCAAAATCCCCCGTGTAAAATCGCACCATCTGAATTAAATTAGTTGTGTGATATTCTCCCATAAAGTGAGTTTTGCTTGCTGTGTTTTCACAGTGGTAAAAGCAAACATATGTGTGGTGAAATGCCAGTGAGGTCCACAGTAAAACCTGCACTGATAGTCAGTGGGCTTCTAGAGGGAAGAAACACACATTGTTGTGATAGAAACGGCCCATGATAACAGCGGCAGGAAGAAGAGGTTATCAGACGCACCAGAATTAGTGGGAAAGGAAAACATTTGAGTCTCCTATCATTGTCCTTTTTTTTCTAACTCCCTGTTAGTATTATGCACACACACTCAACTTTAAGTCCCATCCTGTAAAAAGTACTGTAACATGTCTTTGGTTGCTCAGCAGCAGAAGGGTTAACAGTGTTGGCTGCAGCAGTCCTGACCCTCCCCTCACCCTGGGGCCTGTCTTTCCGCTCTCCTGGTGTGTTTGGCCTGCCAGTGCGCATTAGCCATGTTTGTCAAATCAAATCAAACTAAAGATCACATTCCTCCTCCGGTGATAACACTTGCCATGCTTGCGTTCAAATTTACACAGATTGTTCCATGGCATCTTACTTGCAAAGTTGCCTGGTGCCTCATTACAGATCCAAGAGAAAACTCGACCACCAGAAAGCAGCAAGGCTGTTGAGAGCGTCTCTGAATTTCATCTCTTGATTTAATACATAATATGTATTTAATGCATAAGAATGAAACAAAATAAACAATAAGAAAATGTTTTTGAAGACATTTACAGTCTACAAAAAGACTGCAGTTCACATGTAAAACTGAGAAAGCTCAAATAAACCAGTTAGATGCCAAACTTTTGCTGCTCTGCAGAACAGACTCAAACAGCTCTCTCAGCGCAGATGGAAACTTAAGGAGTGCGCGACCCCTGAAAACTGGAGTGTGGACATGACTGCTTCCAATAACAACACGATCGCACTGCCAAAGCAGTTTTTTTTTGTTTTTTTTTGCTTAGTGTTTGGCAAAAGTTACCACGGTATGCGCTACAGTTTCGGCTTCCCATTTTCATGTCAGCCATTTTAATTAAACTTGTGTTTGATCTCAGTGTGTGCCCGCATTAGTGATTGGCTTAATGCCCAATACACTTAATTACTGGTGGCCACTCAAAAGGAAGCTCATCAGCAAAGACGTGTGGAAGAATCTCTGTACAGTGACAGATTATATGATGCTAGGAAAGCAGATTGAAAACTCCTGACGTGCTTTTTGCTGCAGTTGTTCCAACAAGATGAATAGGAACCATTTACGACAGACGACATCCACCTCTGCTTCAGTGTTGACACATACGCTGTGATAAAGTGTAAAGTATGTTATTTATCAGGAGGTTATCTGTTACTAAAACCTCTGTCTGTAATCTGCCGGGAAGTCTTGAAAATGTGGAATAAGCATGGGATAAAAGCAAATAAATCTGTGCTGTAATGAGTGTAGACAAGCTGCAGATTGGTGACAAGTGAGACATCCAGCGCTCGCACTCTCCTTTCATTAACCTCTCATTAGTGGCCTGCTGAGAGGTTAATGATGCAATGTTTCTGCATTGTGTATCTTACTTTCCATTTTAGATTTATTATCTGTGTGGTTTCATTTTATGAAATGCATTGCATTGATTTATTAAATCTACATAATACAACTAACCATTAGCAAACAAAGTGGCAGTTGTACTATAAAGCCTTAAGTATAAATCCTGCCAGTTCTGGACTAATGTGATCTCATGGAAAAGCGTATAGATTGCATGTCACTTTCTGCATGTCATATGCATTTTAAGCTGTCAATCAACACCCCATTCCCACCTCGTACACGCTTGGTCAGGACCCCTTGATGTCACTTTTACGTGTCAAACTATGACACGTCAGTATGGTCGTATTAACGTTGTGAATTCGAACAAAACTATACTTGGTTAGGTTTAGGAAAATATCGTGGTTTGGGTTAAAATATGTTTGTTACATAGAAATTTGTCAAAGTAAATGAGTCAATGTTGGCTTTTGGTTTCACACGGGACACAAACAGTGGTCTCCTGTTTGAAAATCCTGTGTTTATTTGACCCATCCATCCACCCCGTGCTCCTTTCGCTCTTTATACCGCGTCACCTGACTTGCCACAGATGGGTTTACATTGGAGTTAGCCTGGCGCGACTAAATGGGGTGAAATGGCATGTGAAAAGCAGGAAATGTGTTGTGATAACATATGTAAGACTTGCCACAAATTGCTGTGTTATTCATACGCCATTTTGTGAGACCAGGCTGTCTGGAGAGAAAAGAGAGAAAAAAAGCCCAAGTGCTGACTGTAAAAACAAAGCACACAGACATTTTTCCACAACGGTCTGACTGTAGAAGTCTCTGCATAAATTGTAAAATATGGGGTTTTAAAGTCCCAAACCATCAAAGGTTTTCAGCACCATTTCCCACTACACAGTGAAAACATTTGGCTGGTTTGTTGGTTTTACATATTTTTAATTCCTTCAGCAGCTGAGGAGCCAATCATTACTTTAGGGGGCGAGATGGGAATGTTATATGTAGTAAAGGGAGTATCAGGTGGTCTTTTACAGTCATTATTTTTATATATTAATTGTCGGTTAACACACACTGAAAGAGATCCTGACAGAAATCATGTGTTATGTGGTAGACTGAGTTTGCATTTCTTGTTTGTTTTTGTTTTTTTGCAAAATCTGAAACACTCTTATTACTGTCATGAAGTGATTACTGTGTTTAGTCCTGTTGGTTACACCCTCCCAAAGCCCGGAGAGATAATTAGAAATACGAGTACATTTGGCATCAGAGAGGTTGAACAGACCAATCACAGTTAGGGTTTTTAAGTACACCCTATGAAGCTTAAAAATTAAGCCCAGGATGGCAGGGAAAAAGCTCATTGTACTCCTGATAATACGCAACGGTCCATTAAGCTCAGTGGTGACCTTATACTCTGAAAGAGAAGAGGTAAATTAAAGGGTCTAAAAATAATGTAATCCTCTTCTTTGACTGGTGCACAGTAACATTTAAGCTGCAGCATTGTAATCGAGTGACTGAAGATCACCATTTCCACCAGTGCACTGTGATAAGCAACTGACACAGTCAAAAAGAAAATGGGGGTGAAGGAATAATAGCTCCATTGTGACTGTGGACACAAAGCAGCAGAGTTCAATTAGCATGAGCAGAAAGACAAAAACTGAACAAGTCATTTGCACAAAATCTGTACTGGCACTAATGATTCTACTTGCAGAGTCTGTTTGTAAATCTCAGAGAAAAAAAAGAAATGAAAGGACAGAGAACTTCTACTACATTGGGGAGAGACGTGCTGGTATATATATATATATATGTGATGGCAACAGGAAAGACAGTCCTGGCACTAATGATGTGTCACACAGCTCCAAACAGAAATATCGCAGATTCCTGTTGTGTTGAGTCTCAGACCCACCCTCAGTAGCTGCCACTCCCAGATCCCAGTTGGCCACACGGACGGACATTTGAGGAACAATCACTTGAATCAGTCCTCTCTAATGGCTTCATAAAAGAAGTAATTATTCTGCAGCGGGGGAGGCGCTGTCAATGGGAGATCAAATGATGTCTTCCTCTATCCAACCTTAACAAAGCTCTTCATTCAGGGCCTCACAGAATATCTGCAGTTCAGTTTTTTCAAAGAGGAAAAGAGCTTTTCCTCCCTCTTCTTCTCCCACCTTCACTACGCACAGAGGATCTCTCTGCTTTAATTAAAAGTGAATTCTCCCGGCTCAGTTCTGCTGCGAATCTCAGTCCTCTCTGCTTGAATAGACTTAAGAGGGGATTGCAGTGGGTTTCAGCGAATGTTTAGTTGGTAAGGAGGAGGTGCAGGAATGATGGGGGGAAATAGGAAATGCCTCTAAATGGAACTTGAGGCCATTTTCAACTGCACATCATTAAAGCTAAAGAGTGAAAGCAGGCAAACAACATGCAGCTAAGAAATACAGTTATTTATTAACTGAGAACGAGCCACTTTCTTTTTCCACATACAGTCAGAAAATCTACATTTTACTCGGGGAAATGCTCTCAGCAGCACCAAAGAGTGGGTGTTTGGCTCGGTTATGTTTAAAATTAAAGATCTTGAATATCAAAGTGGCTCAGTATTTACTATTTCTGAACTTGAACAACTGCCAAAAGATGCCAAAAAAACATAACTTCAATCTGTGATGTAAATGTTTGAGGCTTTGGTCGGCATATTTCTGAACTTTGGAGAGAGTCAGGCTAGACCTCCAGTCTCTATGATAACCACGTCCTCCTGACGACGTAACGCACAGACGTGAAATTGATATTTAGAGTTGGGAACCAAAAACGGAGAACCGATTATAGAACTGATAGCAAATTGCCAAGAACCAGGTACCCCTTAAAAAATTAGAACTAACTTTAAATTGACCTATTTTAATGAAACAATAAAAGTCAAAGTAAGCTCTGAAAAGAATAAAGATATTTTAGTTATTTAAACATCAGACCTCTTTTTTTTACTTTATTGGAATCAAAACTGGGAATCGAAAATAACTGGAATTGATAAGCTGAATCGCAATCGATAGAATTCAAATGATACCCAACCCTATTGATATTGATCTTCTCATTGATCATCTCACTGTCTGAAAGAAAGCAAAAAAAAACATATTTACCAAAACGTTGAATTATTCCTTTAAAACGGCAATAACTGCTTTAAGGTTAGTGGAAACAATTATCTTTTAAGTTGATTTGGCAAACAGTTGCTAATTTCTACGTCCAGCATATACGGAGCATATATGCCGCTAAAAACATTTTACTCTAGTGTTTTGGCCGACACAGCAGTATCCCTCAGTGGTATAATAGTGGTGTTGCTGGGGAAACTGATTCACAGAGGAAGATGTTGACACAACTGTCCTTCTGTATCACACGGCTTCTTCTGCTCTGCTGGACAGAGTAAGAACAGGAAAACAGCCGAGTGCTCGGCGGTGCAGCGAGAGGAGAGACAGACCCTCTACACATTCAAGCCTCTGTGTCAACGAGCACCCACTCTGCTGAAGTGTCCTTAAGCAAGACGCTGAATCCTCCAGCACTGCTATTCTGTAGCCAACCCTTCACTCTGAGAGAGAAATGAAAAGAGCATTTTGAATTTATTTAAGAAATATAATGAATGGCGGTTCAGTCTGAAATGACTTTGCCGAAGGCACCAACTGTTACAGTAAATGTGTGCTTCAGAAGAACTGAAGACGTGTCGGGGTGAAATGAGATGGGGCCAGGGTGAGGCTGGTTACGTTTGAAGTTATTGATAAATCTCACTTCCCCTTTCCCACAGTCTTCTCTTTCCTTTTAGAAAACCAGTGTGGTCTCACAGATTAATCCTACAAAGCGGAATCAATTCTAAACTCGAGAAATCATTGCACCTGCCTTGATGATTCATTGCATTTTTCAGCTCACTGTCAACGCAATTTTTAAGATTTTGACCAATGTACTGAATATCCTTCAGAGCTATGATTCTGCAAAGAGAGGATTAGAGAGGCTGCTAAAGATGTTGTCTGGAGTAACTGGAGTGTCTGCCCATCCCACACACCAATCTTTTTTCTGCCCCTCAGGATGCCGATGGAGACTCCGGAGACTTGTTTCTGACAATCTATACTAACCTGGACCATTCAAGGTCAATGCCTAACCTTAAGCATCTCGTGAGACTTTCACAAATCTTGGGTTACCATCTAGACACGACCATGCTGCTGCTGATAGTTCAAAGTGTTGTGCTTAATGGATCGACGGCACCACAAAACAGACTCGACAAAACCAAAAAAACATATTTTTCTTAAAACATGAAAACATATTGGATCAGAGGGCACCCATAATTGTATTTAAAAAAAATCATAGCTCGATTTTCTTCTTCTCATTTTTTCCTTCTTAATGTCGTGGCGCCCCCTCCACATGGTGGCGCCCTAGGCGAACGCCTGTACAGCCTGTGCCAAGGACCGGCCCCGCCCACAGCACCACATGCTTTATGTTGCCGTCTCAGCGTGAAGCACAGGTAACAGTAGGTATTCAAGATTCAAAAAACTTGATTGACGCATAATGATGGGCTTTCACAAACAATGAAAAACTCAAACACAAACAATTCCAGAAATAATACGAGCAGGTATGAAAAGCTGCGTTAAAAAGTAGAGACAGTCTATTTGGCCCTGTTTAAAATGGATACAACAGTGGGAATGAAAGAGTTTTTGTAAATTCTCTTTTCGGTCACATGTGCTCTGAAGCGGCTGCCTGATGGGAGCAGCTGAACGGAGCGTGAAGGGTCCTTACTGATGAAGTCTGCCTTTTTCACTGCATGGCTGTAAAGGCCTGAGAGTTGGGTTTGAGTGGTGCCGCCGTGCCAGTGATTTTAGTTGCATGCTTTATGATTCTTGTGAGTTTTTTTTTTTTTTGCTTTTCTCTGCGAGGAAGTTGTACCGGGATTCAATGTTGAATGTGAGGACCGATTCCATGCGTGACTTCGTATACTGCTGTGCTGTTAAAATATCCTGTCTGACATTAAAACCTTTCACCCTCCTCAGGAGAAACACGCGCTGTTGGGCCTTTTTGTAGATCACGTCCGCATGTTGTGTGAAGGACAGGTGGTGGTTGAGCTCAGTGCCCACAGGTACTTAAAATCTCTTCTGTTCCACCACCTGCCCCTCCAGAGTGTACAGAGGGGGTGTAGGGTGTCAGGTGCTCAACACTTTAAAAAGTGACAGTCAAGTGCTATTGCAGGTGGTTTGGTTTGTGTATGTGGAGAAACTTCAAACTGCAAGTCGCTCAAACAAAAGGAGCTAGTCAAGTGTTTTGTATTTTCCACAAAAACAGACTGATACAGTGATATTATCATTGCATGTGACTTTTGGGTGAAAAATCTTCTTTTAAATGGTCTTTAAAAAGAATAAAACATGCAAAGTTGCCATAGTGGCATTAAGACATCTGCCATATAACTGCAACATTCCTTGTTCGATTCTTCTTCACATTCTGTTGTGTGTAATAAATGAATTATATTGCATTTGTTGATTATACTTCTACTCCACTATTTCAGAGGGAAATATTGTACTTTTTAATTCTACTATTTACCTGACAGCTAATCAAAACATATAAAGTATACAATGGAAATATTCATTTAAGTACAAGTACCTCAAAGCTGTACATAAGTGCAGTACTTGAATAAATGTATTTGGTTACTTTCCACCGCTGACTGCAGATTGTACAACTGGAATCCATATGACAAAAGGATATGTTTTATAAACGCTTATTGCAAATGTGAAGTGCATCTACTTTTTTGGTTCAGTGAGGCTTGGAAATGATTGTAAAACTACAGAGTTTAATAAGAAACATTTTGAGTCTGTTTGCTCACCAGATTGCAATGATAGTTGACTGTTATATGAGAAGAAATCAACCACAAAAACAGCCAGAGGTTTCCAATTTTTTTCGACAGACTGTAGCCTCAACAGAACAGTTAATGCAGCCAAAACATGTTTTACTCATGACTCAAATCTTTTTTTTTTTCTCCACTGAAAACATATACTCTTGCTATTACTAGGCAGTCTATATTGCTTTAACTACCTACACATACAACCCACAGCAGAATCGTAAGCATTTGATGCCCATGCTTCGATGGAAAAATTAACACAAAGTGAAGGAAGTGAAGGAAGATGAAACGATGGAGGAAAGCAGGTACAGCAGAGAATACTTCATCGCAAAAGAGCCTCTAATTTGCATTGAAGATCATCACAGACTGATACTTTATTTCCCTCTAATAAAAAGAGAATGAAAGGATAGCATGAGAGCTGTCAGCGCCTCTGCCACTGAGTGTTGTACACAAGCTATTTAGCTGTTTTTGATGAGCTCTTCAATGTGCACAGTCACGCAGGGCAGCGAGCTGGGTGCAGTGGTCTGGATGCATTCATTTCAGGAACATGAAGTGTGTACGTAGAAGGGTGCTCTGTAAGCATGCCTCGTAAAATGTGCACTGAACCATGGGCCTCATCAGCATCACGCAAATCAGCCTGTAAAGGTCGAGCAGCACCAGAGGCCTGCTGTCAACATATCCTTTCCAATTAAATATGAGCATCATTAGAGGCCTTGTTGCTCATACGGCCTATTTTTAGTTGTTGTTGTTGTTGTTGTTGTTGTTGTTGTTGTTAATGTTGTTGTTGTTGTTGTAAAAAGCTAATGTTAGGCTATAAAGGAACTACACCAACTGTCACATTTTGTGGTCCACGTCACCATCACCATTACTAAACTGACAGCGACGGTGACGTTTAATGTCAGACACCTGTATATTTACTGTCATTTCCTTCTTTAACATATGCTGTTGTTTTAAGCCATGTAAGACAGCCAAATGTTAAACAATGTGTCAGACCTAGCTAAAGGACAAAACAGTATCAGTAGACATTTTGAATACTATTGTTGGTGATGCATTCACTGCAGGGTTGCAGAGAAATGCTTTGTTCTCTTTCTGAATCTGAAACAGTGGTCATCAGTTACCACATGGAGCCAAAATCTAAAGGAAATTGAGAAAGGGTCACTTCTGCAATGATGGAAAGGTTACGTGTGTGCGTGTGTGTGCGTGTGTGTGTGTGTGTTTGTGTAGAAATGGGCAAAGTGTCTGGGGATTCAGGCTTTCTGGCAGCTGCCTGCTCCGTGCTGCAGCCTCTCCTAAGATGAATAAAATATGACGAGCACGAAGCAGTGTTTCACTGCTGTTCTGATGCAACATAGACAACATCTCTGAAGCAATGGAAGAAAGACGTGTTTTCGACTGTGTGTGTGTGAGATACAGAAACAGAAAATCTCTGAAATAACAGAGTGAGATGACAGCGAGATGCTCGATTATTTTTGTAAAAGAATACCTAAACTTCAGTCCAATACTTAAAAGGGTCAGTTCACTCGTGTCCCAAAAACATATTTTCTCACGTCCCTGTAGTGGCATCTTGCCATGATAGAGATAGTTTTGGTTGTGTGTGCCCAGGTTTTGACTTTCCGTCTCTGAAACTTAAAAAGGACTCTTTCTTCTGTAGTTCCAAAGAAAACGTTTCTCAGTGAGGTCTGTGGAGACATTTATGGATAGATATTTTTCAATGCTGTGAACACCACAAAAAAAAATCCCTACACCTCAATTAAATTGGAGTGGAGGCAAAAATCTCAAAACTTCAGCAGATCACAGTAATGGTAAGTGGCTGAACGGACCATTTAAGCTTCAGTTAGCACAGACTTCACAAAATACAAAGAGTTTTGCTCCTCTGCTAATGAACTTTAGTAGCTATGACAAGCCGACATGACAATCCTCCCTCCAACCAGTTAGCTGTAACACACTGCTAATGAGTAGAAAAGCTGAGATGATAATAAATAATTAATACGTGGATGTAGTGTCCAGCTTCTGCAAATGGCAGTGGTATGATTGCACTTCACAGAAAAAAAAATGAGAGAGAGCTTAATCATAAACAGTTCCAGTATAATTTCTCTTTCACAGATCCACAGCAGCCTCTCTGTGTTTTCTTTGTGGATGAAGCTTTCCCCGCTGTTGGAGTGGTATAATAAAGAGGTGCTTAAAATGCTGCAGTGGTTGGGAACCACTACATTCAAAGGTCTAACACAGCAAATAATGCAGAGCCTGTGTTTTGGCCTAACAGTTCAGCCAGACCGTGTTTAAGTTGCTGTGGTCGACTGAGGAGAGTCAGTGATGCGCTGAGTGGGAGCTCAAGCTGAGTCATCCCACCCTCGAGCAACCTGGGAAAGACATCCGCACGGTCACAGAGAGAGCGGAGGTGATGAGGGTTGACAAGGCGTGGCAATGGGCTCGTGGCTGACCAGGCGTGCTTCATTTACTGCATGTGATAGTTCCTAACATCACGGCCAACCTGGGCAGCTCCACTGACAGATGGAGAATATTAGCGCTGCGGAGGAGCTCGTGTGTGTGTGCTCTGCTTACCGCCAGATTCAGAAAAGTAGCTGATAAGGGGATAGACTTAGGCGCTCATCCCGCTTGCTGCTGGAAATTAATGGAACAACATGTAAGGCTGAGTGTAAGAATAATAAGCCCTTACTTAAAGTGTGTATAAATAGACAAGGCTTGGTTACTGTTGCACATCCTTCACAGGAAATCCCAGTAGATGCAATTACTGAGCATAAAACTATCATGAGAATGTGCCACTATTTACCCTATAATAACATATTCCCGACCGGAAATAAACAAAAGTAGTTTATCTATTTCAAAGCAGGAGTATCCTGGAGCCGAGTGCACCAGCTGGGCATAAAAAAGTAGGTCCTTAAGCCCCCGACATACTGGTCGTCCGTGTCCGGTTACGGATCACGCGGCCGTGCATGCGGTTCTATTCATACTTATCAGGGTCCGCGTCGATCCACTCCACACTCTATTCCAGTTGGTGGCGGTTGGGGGTCTTTATATTCCTTTTAAAGATGAATTATATAAATGTGAGTAACGGCAGACCTCCTTAAACAACCTCTCTTCAAAACAAGTGTTTTTGTTATGATCGTCTTCTTCCTTCTTCCTTCTTCTTCTTGGCAAACCAGCAGGCGGTGCGCACA
>JAOVVB010161160.1:0-11619 GCA_028570985.1 Heterobranchus longifilis | reverse complement strand
GTTGGGTCAAAGAAAGACAGGATTTTCACCCAGGTGACCGGTGTTTGTGTCCTGTTTGAAAATAAAATTGAATAAAAACTGCATTATTTTTAACTTAATGTAACAACCAAAACGACATCATGTTCTGCGTCACCTGAGTGATAGTGTCAGTTCTGTATGAACGAAAGTGAGTTAATGTAACAAATATACTGATTTTAACCTAAACCGCAATTTGTTTTCTAACCGTACCATGTTGTTTTGTTGCCTAAACCTTCCATTTTTTACAGCGGCATGTTTAAAACCACAACCATAACATTGAAGTATGGAGACAGAAAAAAACTCATATGGGTCGTATTTACTCCCACCACTAGGGGCGGTTTTAGTAAAACGCTCCTGTGACAGCGGCTTTTCACTATACTATCTACATATTAAATATACTGTACATGTAAAACAGGGGAAACGGAAATAAAGGCCGGTCTCTCTGCAGTTTAGGCAAATAAAAGCCACTATTTAGGAATTAATGGTATTCTTAAATACATCTTGTTCTAATTGTCTCGATTCATTAAAGTTTTACACATTGACTGGTGAGTATTACATCAAAGAGCACAGTGACTGAAAGCACGGAGGTGTCAGACCTGGTTGGATGAATTCAAGGTTCTTATCTGTTTTAAGATTCATGCCTGAGCCTTTATTATCAGTGTTATTAGCCACAGTGAGAACAGCTCTGAGCTGCATCGACCTGTCCACATGGATCTCGCACTGCAAATTGGAAATATATCATGTTCATCAGACGTTAGCCCCATCCATTGTGGCAACCGCATTTACAACCATTTCATATTTATAAATAACACAATTAGGGGGTTAACCTTGAGAGGGCTCTTGCCATTGTTTTTTATGATAGCCATCCACGGTAATTACACATTGATTGAGTCTCCTGACAAATAGAAGGGTCGAATGAGAGACAGGGGCCTGTCTGTCTCTCCCTCCCCCCCATTATGAGTGATACATATATACGGTCCTGCTGCTCCGGTCTTAGATCTTAGACCCCAGCAAAGAGAGAGAGGGAGGAGTAGAAGAGTAGGGTATAGTGGGACAAAAAAAAAATCATTATCACTTCACATCGTTAGTTATACACAGTGACAAGACAATAATAAATCAGATAGCGAGGTGACGAGGGGTTTGATGCTTAACTTATTAAACTCTGTTTTGTATACTAGTTTTGTATTCCCTGATCCGTGTTATGTATCCAAGCTCTGTGATCTCTGTAAAATGTCTTCCCGTGTAATGTGTATGTCTACATGCCTGCTGTTTTTTCCTCTTTTTTCAGTCTTTTTTTTTCTTTTCTCTATCCTTTAGGGTCTATGATGTGCTCGTATATATGTTTGTTGTCATGTGTGTTTTTATGTTACTGTTATACTGTTCTAAAAAAATAATAAATTAATAAAAAATGTAAAAAAAAATACAACTCTGGATTCCCAGCTCGCAACATAAGTCATGTCATTTGCAATAATATGATTACATACATAATAAAGAGCTTTAAGGCAGTTAAACTCTTATCATAATTTGACTGGAATTACAAGACACAAACATGTGAATGTAATCATTCATGTTGTGTCTTTTTATGTCTCCTGGTCTTTGTCTCATTCATTTCATATGGTAAGTTATTATAAGACCTATGCAAACTCAGTGATGCTTTATAAGTAAGCTTCATCACTACTGGTATAATTCATATTATTGAGCATGTGCTCTGAATGCAAATCACTTCTCATAATTTATAGCTTTGTATAGATACAAATGCAGTTGCTATTGTTATTATTCAAAGTCCCTTTGGTCAATTGATTTCAGCCACTTGTTGGGGGATCAATATAGAAGCTTTTAGATCAATATAAGAGTTTTAATAAAAGGGTTCAGTGAATGGACTTACAATGACCCCTGGACCAACATTAATACAGCAGAAGAAATGCTTCGGTTTTTTAAATGCAATTGAAAGAATCCCTGGATATTAGGGTTATGAAAGTAAATGGACATGTAAACATTTGTTCTATGTCCAAACATCAGCCATCATCCAAATCAGTGCTTTAAGGCAATAAATCCATATCTGTCACTCACAGTCACAAAGAAGAAAAATCACATATAAAACATTTGTGACCCAAAACTAAATGACATTTCAGTCCAAAGGTCGGGAACATTTCCATCCTTATCTGATCTCAAAGCAATGACTATAATGCAACGTGTCAGTGTGCAGGGTTAAAGGCCGCGACACTGTTTGTGGAGATGTCACCCTAGATTCACACAAACACACGGGCACACAAACGTCAACAAACAAGCATTTATGCCCACAGACTTGATGAACATGAGCACAGACACAAATGCATGCACTCTGGTAATATGTACTCATATTTTGTTATGTAAATACATGCATAAACGTGCACACATACTGTATATCTACACACACAAAAATACACTTATTATCTGCAGGACATTTTTGCTTGTGGTAAAATGACCCTGTTGTCATTCATCTTTACATCTCTTCCCTCGGGGTTGGACGAGAGAGAGAGAGAGAGAGAGAGAGAGAGAGAGAGAGATACAGAGAGATACAGAGAGATACAGAGAGAGAGAAAAAGAAAGTGCCAGAGACTGCAAATCCGTTACAAAGGCGAGTCATTGATTCTGGGATGGGGAATTAATGAAGCCTCGGCCGGATATGACAGTACAGTGTCAGACGGTAAAGAGTTATGCAGGCCGTTGGGCTCTGGCAGCCATTAGCTTACAGATAGTGTGTGTCTGAGGATGACAAAAGAAGAAGCAGGACAAGTTAAAAAGGCATTCATTAAAAAAGGCCAATTCTCAGACTAAATGTAGGCGCATCTTTAGGCGTAGCTGTTGCTCTTAATGGTGGTTTTCAGTCAAAGCCGTTCAGAGTCTGCTCTTATCTGTAGTTTCAGTTTGGATGAGTCATGGTTGTGAATAATCAAGTGTAATGTGTCCAGTAAGTGTGTTTCAGGCTATTCCTTTATTTTGGTGATTCAAATGGATTTAATGTTACCATTATTGCTGGACCAATAACTTCTGACTTACTGTATAATTATGTGTGGAGGGTATGGGAGATTTAAAATGCCCACCAAATAAAAACAAATCAAACAAAGAAATACACATTGTTAGATGCATTTCCTTTTTCTGTATACATTGCTGTGTCATAACAGTAAGGGTTAATGCCTGACAAGCTGTCCATTATCAGGAGTTAATGGACGACAGGGAGGTCAAAACTGTCGACGCAAGTGGTTTTCTGAAAAGGATCTGCCCGTGGGTGAAGCAGTGGACCCTCTGTCGTCTCCAAATCCTTTGACCCATTAACAACTCCAAATGTACCGATAACGTTTTAAGTTTTAACTGAGGAGGAGCTCCGCTGCGTGTCCCTGTGCCAAGAGACGATGATCTCGGGGATCGCCACTATTCAGAGCGAAGTAGACTCCTAGTAGTAGTCATCAAGTAATAATAACTTGAATTTTCTCCGTCAGTTTCATGTCAGCATCCCCCGCACCTGCCACACCACACACACACACACACACACAAATACACAGGAGAACATGACGGGGAGTCAGGAGTCAGGAGCCGCTGATGATTTCACATCAGATCGGAGAGGTGCCACTGCTGCAGGAGGGGCTGCGGCTCTCCACAACAACAGCTGAGACAGCAATGTCAATATGTAAAAACTCAATTTTAATAATACGCTTAACTGACATGTATTTGCATACTGCACGTACTGAATAGGGAGCCGAAGGGATGACGTCTTTTTGTAGACCAACTCGGAAGTTAGAGTCGCCATGGGTTCCCTCGTCAAAAAGCATCATGGGATTTTTAAATTGGATTTTGGATCATTGCAGAAAATAAGCTTAAACTGTAAATTCATGACACTTGCACGTTTTGTCTAGCAAGATAATCTCTCCATATAAACACCACTTTCATGATTTTAGAAGCGTAAATGCAATTGACAGAGGTAAAAAGCTAATGTTAGGCTATAAAGGAACTACACCAACGGTCGCATTTCACGGCCAACATCTCTGTCAGCACTACTAAACTGATGGTGACGTTTAATGTCCTCGACAACCTCTGTAGTCTCATTTAGCCACTTGTTAGCATCCACCTTTTTAAACACACATAAAAGCTTTGAAATGCATCAGCGGGGTATTTACAAACGTATTTTAGAACAAAATCTCTGAAGCTTGTGTTAGCTGCAGACCTTATTTCAGACGTCTAACCAAAGACCCATTCAAAAAACCCATTGACTTCGAGACGAGGGAAGCAGAAGTGCTAAAATGTTAACTCATGTCTGGAATTTGAAACTACAAACTGATGCGCCATATGTGGTGGGGGATAGATAGACAGACAAACTGTAACTGTAAACATTTCCATGCACGCAGTTATTGCACTGCGCCAAATATCATGGGACATTTAAGCAGCAAAACAAAAACCTGTAGTTAAAACTTGATGGAGGAAACAGAACTAAACTTTTAGCTTCTGAAATAATCAGTGAAGTTACCTGCTGACTTCTTTTCCTGGTGTGTATTACGCACAGAGGAGCAACCGCGGAGAGCAGCTCTGTTCTGTTCTCTGCTGTCTTCACGTTTTAGAGAATTAAATTAATATTTTCCATCTGCTATTAATCAGAATGTTAATTACCTGTAGATTAACAGCAGGGCCCACTGATAACTGCAATCCATGCATCAATAGTCTTATTATCTGCACATCATGTCCTTTAAATAGCAGGTTTTTTTCTTTCTTTCTGCTGCCTCAAGATATCAACACGCCAACGCTGCGTCTGACCTCATTCAACACATTCTCACTCCCAACTCGTCCAAAATGGCAGCTTGGTCAGGACCCCTTGGCACATTTTAATGCTCTGGGTATCCCTTTCCAGCCGTTCTAAGTACATGTGCCAGTCACGGTTGTAAACACGTCATTAATGTTGTGATTGACGTTGTAAAACGGGACTACTTCGGTAGGTTTAGGCAACAAAACAACTTGGTATGGTTAGCAAAAAAAAAGAACACTGGGATTGCATTACAATTCCTACTTCTGGGTTACAAAGACAGCTGTAACAACAAAAATACCCCACGCAGTTACATCGTGACGTAGGGCATGACATGGGACGTCACGTTAGACTTCACATGACTAACGCACAGAGTTTAAAAATAACATAAATTTTACTTTCAAACGGGACACGAGCCCCGTTCTCCTGGGTGAAAGTGCTGTGTGTGAATGATCCATCCACCCTGTGAGCGTCTTTTAAACCATGACACCTCATTTCCGTTTCAAGCACAGCGGTTTGCTCACGATATACTGACTGGGTGCGTCTCATACAGAAGCTAAAGTTGTGCCCCGTGCCATGCGTCAGTGTCAGACACTGAGCGCCACTGAGCAAGTTGTCATTTTTGACGAGTTGAGAGTGAGAACGGGTTGGTTGTCGTGGTACAACAAAACCCTTTCCCCCGGAGCTGATAAAAATCCCAGAGGAAACAGTGATGTGAAATATATTGTGAACCCTAACCAAGTAGTTCTGTTGCCTAAACCTAACCAAACTGCGACTGTTTCACAATGTCAGCAACGCGCTTAAAACCGTGACCATTACGTTCATGTATGAGGACAGAAAATGCTCATAAGGGCTGTATTTTCTGCCACCGCTAGGGGAGCTACTTTAGCAAAAGCTTGTATGGGTCGTATTAGAGGGTAGGAGCAAATGGTCGTATGATTTGGAGGACTTGTTGCAACACAAGACCCACAGCAAAAGAACAAAACCCTACCTGACCCAATTAGACTGAATATAACTTGGACCCTGTCTGACTCAGGACCCAGGTCAGGTCTCTGTTATTAGGAACAGAGTGGGACTCTGAACACCTCTTTCTTTACCTCAAGACCATTACTAGTTCACCTCAGCTGTGTTCTCCAGCACATTGACTCCTAAAGTTAGGTTTCATTTCAAATTCAAAGTTGTGTATTTTTGATTCACTGTGGTGGAAAGCTTGTTTGTTTGTGGTCTAATGCCATCAAACGTGTGACAGGAGTAATAGACTGATTTTCTGCTGGACAGATCCCAGTGTGTCAGAGTAAATGGCACTACATCTGATATGTTGTGCTCCTCCACTGGCTCGCCGCGGGGCATGAAATAAAATGCGTCTACCAGGGCTGGAACTTCTGCAGTCGTCAGTGCAGAAGTTCCCACCTTGGTAGACACATTTTGAAATTTGCAGACAACTCGGTCATAGTGAGTCTGTTACAGGAGACGGATTCTGCTCTTGACCTGGTGGTTGATAATTTTGTTCATTGGTGTGATAACTGTTTTTTTTAATTGAATGTTTAAAACTAAAGACTTGTACACTTTAGAAGAAAGCCCTACACGCATATTCAGACAGTCATTAAGGGTCAGACCATTCAACAATTGGTAACAAACTGACATTCAATGGCAACTTGGTGGCAATTTCTATGGGGACTACACACAGTCTGACTCACCAGTTGACCCACAGGTGGGTCAAAAAGTGATGCAGCGGTCCCAGTAATATTAATAACTTACAGAAACATTATGTGCAATAGTCTGCCTTTCACCTGCTATTCCCCTCTCTTTTTTTCTCTTTCTGTGTCTCTCTGACACACATGCATGATGTGCAGCTCAGCCCATCTCTCTTACTGACAGTTGTGCTCCTATAATGCATAAATTCAGGTGTAGGTGGTTGATTAATGCATATTGTCACCTGCCTGCGCTCATCTCTGAAGCCAGACCATGTAAACAGACTGGTGATTCTGGCTAAAAACCTGTATCAGTTTGCAGGAGGCAGATTGTGGGGAGCCGGGGTCAAGGAGTATGTGTGGTTACTACTTTTTTTGTTTAGTTAACTTGGGTAAGATTTTTCTGCCCTGTGAAAACACAAGAGTTACATTTTATATATTATTTATTCTTGTTTTAATATATTTTTAATATCATTTATTTCACTTTTATTTATTTATTCTCTGCTCTTTGTTTTTCAGTTGTAGCCTATTTAAACTTAAGACATCCAGTGTTAAAAAGAAACACCAGTGTTACTGTTGTATAATAATAACAATAAATGCATGATGAGTAATCATTTTAAGTAATTGTTAAATAATCGTATTTCAATATCAATCAAAATAATCAGGATTATAGTAGCCCTTCAAAACAAAGCTTCAAGAGGTATAGGGGTAGAAAGTTGTAGCTAGGAAATGGGATGCTACTTTAGACTGCCAAAACCAAAGCATTGAGTCATTGAGAAATTCCTTTATTTCTCAGGTCACCAAATTGTTACATACTCACATTGACCCTTACGATGATGAGTTTTCCCATTTAACTACTGCAGGCTGATGATGGTTTTAGCGAAGACATACTGAAGGTTTCCTGTTGTCACTTGATGTATTCATTTACTGTATCTTATTGTGTTTATTGTACCTGATGCCTGTGTGTTTTTACCTGGCTGCGAGACAAATTTCCCCTCAGGGACAATAAAGTTGAAGTTGACTGTTGCAAATTCTGAGCAGGTTGTTGCTATTGTGCAAAGGCATCACAAAAAGCGTTAAAATGGTAAAATAGCACATGAAACCAATAGATTTGAAAGAATGAGTTACACACTACAAGAACATTTAAACCAGCAAATTCTTGAGGTCAAGAAAACACTGACTAGTGACTACAGTGCTACCAGCTTTTCTGGATACATATGACTGTTATAGGCCCGTCAGGCACTAAGACCCAGGGGCCTTTCTCCTGATGCCCTCCGGGAGCACAGCAGGATTGAATGACAATAAACTGGATGAGATACCGGATGTGCCGAATCTGACCCCAACGGAAAGACTGAAATAGACACTGCAGACCAGCAAGTCCAGGCAGAGGGGGAGAGGGGGGAGGGAACAAGAGGGGAGGGAGGAAAAGAGGCAGTGAATGAGTGAGGGATGGTGATACTAATATTGATAAAAATGAAAGTGGTGGAGCCAGATGTATAGAGAAAGAGATAAGAAAAGTCAAAACATGAGAAGGAAAGCGTTAGAGAGAGTTCGGGAGGAAGTAGCAGTTGTTTTTGGAGATTATTTTTCAACATCAGTTTATATAACTCCAGAATGTCACGTAACAATCCACTCGACCCATCAAGTTAAATAATTATAAACAACAAAAACAATGATAAGACTGTGGACTTGTCGTGTTTGCCCAAAATGTAATCCCAGTCCTGTTGCCAGAATAACATGTTGGCATTGTATGTTTCTGAAATAGATACATTGAATCTCTATGATTCATATCAACATTTCTAAAGTTCAGATCACATATGAGCTGAGTTCCTCATCAGGAGGTGGAGCGGGTGGAGGATGGTGTGTAACCTGCAGCACACCAGTGTTCGAGACCAACAAAACCAGGTGTTTTTTTTAGCAACAAACAAGTTATGTTCACTTAACAGTTAATTTTTGTTATCTACGTTGATTACGTAATTTACGTATTAAGCATCCTTATTTTAACCTAAACCACAATGTTTTCCCTAAACTTACCACCTAGTTTTGTTGCCTAAACTTAAGTTTTGTGTGAGTTCACAAAACTGCGACCACTACGAGTCGTCATCGTGTGGCATGTAAAAGTGATGTCAAGGGGTCCTGCACGCGCAGAGGCATTCTATGCTTTCCCATGAGATCATGTCGATATCCGTTACATATGAAGGGTACAAATGTAAAATATCTGTGGTTTGCGGAAACATACAATGCCAATATTTATTCTGGTTGTTTAATCACGGTCTTGGTGCAATCACTGGTGGGGAAATATAAACTCCTAAATGGAGTGTAGGATTTTAGTATTGTATTCAGTGAAATGTGTTTGCACTATATGCTCTCTATGCCATGTTTCAGTGACAGAATTGCTTCAGCTGTTTTGTCTTCAAGGTCTTTCCAGTGAATGTAATTCCTAGAGGGAATGTGATTTCGTATGAACCACTTTAAAAAAGTTCCTTATGGTGCTTTTTTCCATTTAGGTGTATTACCTCTCAGTTACATGTGATCCAGGGCTTGTAACTAAAGTATAAAGTAGGTTGGTTCTTGGACAGGCTTTTGGTAACCGTCATTTTGTAGTACAGTCTTTTACATTACTTTAACCACAATCAGATTTTCTGACAGTCGCACAAACTGAGCTTGTGGAATTCGGGCAACTATGTCAGCTAATATGTTTCAGCTTAGTTTTTGGTTTATTCTTGATCTTGGTTAAAATTAAAGTTTTCTCTCTGGTAAAAACTTACATAAAGCTTACACAAACCAGTCACACTTGCAACTGAATCTGGGTTGGTGCAGTGTATCTTTCCACAAATAGTTTTTCCATGTGCAGTGTTAAGAGAATTATGGTATTTTGGTGATTAAATTACAATTGGTCAGCCAAGTGGAGGCAAGTGTACTGCACTTTTACAAAGCAGTGATTCCCATAGTTCTGACAACAGTGTTGCCACTGCTCTTTGGTGTTACAGGTGGAGTGTTTTAAAGTCAACTTAGGCCAAAAACAGGGTTTTCAAAAAAAGATCTCTGTCCAAATGAAAATGCAAGAACACAATTGAAGCGCTATCTAGAGCATGCCAAACCAACAGGTAGTGATATAGCCCTAACCCTAAAACCATGTTGGCCAATCAGAAGCCTGAAAAAAAGATGTTACCAGAAGGCGACCTGGCTACAATGGAGCATCAATTGCTCCATAGCGTATTCTGATGGCTCTGGTCCTCAATATGGTGGAAGAGTAACTGTACATTTATGTGTAAGCAGCATGTAAAAAGTCCTCTGAGCAGGTTAGAACCAGCACTATTTTGTCCACGTCTGCCATTGCACAAAATGTCACCTTATTAGTGAAGCCTCACAAAGGAGATAACAACACTCACTCAGACGTCACAAGCCAAAAACTGTTTTCTCTGTCTACACATCAACAGTGAAAACAGAGTTTCTGAAAACCTTCGGCCTGGAAGGAGGAAGTGTACTAACTGTGTAGTAAATCTAGTTTTCTATGTTTTAGGCTAAAACCCGTAGGAAATCTAGTCACTCCATCAAGGTCCTTTCATGGTGGAAAACATTTCTGTCACTTTTTGTGCAAATCAACTGTCATTTCAGGTGTGATGCAAGTCCCTGAAACTTCAGATGATTTACCCTCTCAGTTATTTGTCAAGTGTTGTTTAACCTGGGTTTGTTTTGTTAATTTTGCTTTCCACAAATGAGTAACTGCTGACAACAGCTGTCTCTTTAGTTCCATCATTTGTTGAATATTGAAGCTTACTATATAGTACTTGGTTGATTATGTTTAAATTGTTCTGCAGTTTTTTAATTTTTTTTAAAGAAAGATTTGAGACCTTAAACTTCTTTTCCAAGCTGTTAATAGTACATTTGTATGGATGCATGCTTTGCTTAACCTAGCCATCTATGTAACCTAGCACATATTGTGCAAGCTGTGAAACAAATATTCTACTCCCCTAAAGGAAGAAATGCATAGTAAACACGACTCAGTTATGCAATACTGCTGCTTCTTTTTATTACAATATTTCACAAAGCTGCTCATCTGTGTTTCTCGTGACACATCTCTCACGGCATGCTGTTCAAAGTTTAGTTAGTTTGGGCTAATGGATCGTATGAGATTATACTATACAGTGATTTTGGCCAGTGTATCTGACCGATACCAAGTATTGGATTTGTCCATCCCTAATTGAAACTTTGCAACAAGTCCTCAAAAACCATAAGTTATTTGTTCCTACCCTCTAATACGACCCATTAGAGAGAGTGTGGCAGGAAATACGACCCACAGGAGCGTTTTCTGTCTTCATACCTAAACTTAACAGTCGCATTTTTTAAACACGTTAACGTTGTGAAACAGTCACAATTTGGTTAGGTTTAGGCACAAAAACTACTTTAGGGTTAGAAAAAGATAATGGTTTGGGTTTAAAACAGTACATTTGTTATGTTTCTTCACTTTTCTGCATACGTGCATGACGTAATTACACATATGACGCAGAATGTGATGTAGTTCCAGTTGCTAACTAAAGTTAAAATCATTTGCCGTTTACTTTTATTTTCAAATGGGACATGAACAGCTTGGTCAAAGTCCTTTGTTTGTTTGACCCATCCACCACCCCTCCATCCCTAAACTGTCTTTCACTGTCTTAATTCTACGTTACATGACTTCCTGATTTGCTCCTGTCATAATTACTACGGCCACTAGAGGGTGCCGCCTAACAAGAAACCTAAATATGGGTCATAATTGTGACTTGTACAAACAACCTATATGGTATAATTTTTCAGGGGAAGATACTCTTAAACTTTGAGTGTCTCATCCTGCAAATTTTCCAGCTCAATATTCATTTCCAAATGTTTGGAGTTTCACTTTCTGTGCAGCAGCAAATGTTGGCAAGACAGCAAGTTCTTATGCTGAAGCTTTTATGTACTGTAAATACTGTAAAATACTGTAAATACTTTTACTTTTATTTCTCCAAATGTCATTTATTATTACTTTGAAGAAGACATTCTGTTCTTTTTCTTTCATACTAAAGAGTTTTTTTTCTCTGTCTTTTCTCTTTTACAAAGTGTTTTTACTGTTAATCTTTTCTCTCTCTTTCCACAAGTTTGTGGTTCTAGTGCATTAGT
>JAOVVB010161130.1:0-11620 GCA_028570985.1 Heterobranchus longifilis | reverse complement strand
CCCGCACGCACGCGCGCGCGCCCGCACCCGCACACGCACACGCACACGCACACGCACACACACACACACACACACACCTAAGGGCACATTTCTTTGAGTACAGGGAAACAAGAGATTTGGCATTTACAAGTTCTAGGTAATTTGGCTTTAAAATGAAATGGTTTTGCATCATATTGATTACTGTACCACAGCATTAAATGGAAGAAGGCCCACATCCATGAGTCAATTGACCTAACAACGTGTGTACAGTAAGTCTAATCATGATCAAAGCCTGTTGACAGGATGCCAATGCGATCACATGAATCAGACAACTAGAATAGCCTGCTGGGCTGGCATGGTAAAGATGTGACGTTTCAGAGCGGCACCTGGTCTGTTCTCGGTTAACAAAACAGTATTAATAGTTTTGTGAGGGCAAGCATGAATGAAGTGCTCCTTCCGTCCATATGAGCACTCCATGGGGTAAATGTGAAGATTTCCCAGTTTGCTCTCGTCTTACAGATGACCATTATCTGAATAATTAAATATGAGTCCTGCTCTGATTTAAGATGCACCGTAGATAAAGAGGGCAAAGAACGAGTCAGCGGAAGCCTTTGGACTGGAGCAGCTTGCAATACAGAGTAGATAGAGGTTTTAAACATTGTGATAAGAAGGCCAAGTGGTCTGTACACACTGGAAAATCAACTCCCTTTCATTGATCAAAAAATTCTCTGTCAGCAGATTTATTCTGTGACGTATGTGAAGGAACCACACAGCTGGTCAGTCAAGTGGTTTAAAAGGTGTTTCCTCTTTTACAGCTCATACTGTCTGCACATTTATGGTCTCATTTTCATACAGATTCATACTGCTGCCACACATAGCAAAGCAATGCTTCGTCCACAGCTTTCTGATGCAGATAAAGAGTTCCAGCGACTGAACAAATTGTCTGTATGATCAGTGTCGTCCCCAAATGGTCCGAGTTTTTCGGCAACTAATCATGCATGTAATTAAAGATGGTGAGCTGAAGGATTAGGCTAATTTCCCAGGGTTAACAGAGCCAAACATGTTGATGTGCTGAGCCACTGAAGCAAGAAGTGACAGGCAGCCTAATGAGAGAAGCTGAGAGTGTGTGTGTGTGTGTTTGTAATTGGGGGGCTGCCTGATCCCACTCTGATTAGACTTTATCAGCAAGAAAGACAAAAGGATCCGCACGGACCTGTCCCCTGCCCTATGGCTTCTTACATACACACACAGGAAGGAGTCCGTTCTCACTCCACCCCTGTCCAAAACTGGGTCCACCCTGCTGGTGGACCAGGTTGTGCAACAGCCTCTGATCCCAGTAAAGCTGGTTAGAGCTGTGAAAGAGCAACCCTGACTTACGTTAGATCCACCAGAGGCCCTGGGAAAAGCCCAGCGAAACCTAAACAGACCTACAGCCATACGTCTCACACAAACAGGCATTTAGAAAGCATTACCGGCCTAATGTTGTTAGATATGCATCACGCATAATTAGATACACGCAACAAGAACATCTTGTACTGCCCCATCTCAAATTCTCGCAGCCACACATATGCCTCAAATTCCTCTCTGCTCAATGTAGGTCATAGAGCAGAAAATGGACCGATGTCGTCATATGACCCGTTCCGATATTTTGGGGCAATCTCATTTCTTTCTACCCCCATCGCTTCAGACATGCCATCTTCAGTTACAACTCCTCTACATCCTGTTTAAATATGTTTGTTGTTTTATCAGATGTTGTTTTACTCAGGTGTGTTCAGGTTCAGTAAATGTCGAGATGTTCTGATAGGTAATGAGTGGAAACAGTCATACGCTTTTTGTCACACACCCTAACCCGGTCAGGGCAAGTATTTGAACCCTATTTCCAGCCTTGACTCCTGCTTATCTTTTAAAGATGAGGAATTTTTACACCACATGTTTAAGAATGAAACAAAATCCTCATAATATTTGTTATGTTTTAGACTTAAAGCTTATGTAATGGCCTATACGGTATTTAGCGTAAACATGGCAATCATAAACCACATCGTTCAGCTGCGCTGTGATTGTTTTGAATATAAACATTTTGGTGGCCTCTTTCTGTTTTCTTTTACACAAAAAAAGTTCTCTATGGTCAAGGTCAAGTTTCTGCTATTTGTATGTGTGAGTGCAAAAGTACAGTACCTTGCTGGTTGTTATGCCTCGCATTCCTGTGATGTCAGCTTGTGTTTCTTGTGATACTACCAAGATACAGGTTTCTTTCTGCTCTAAAAGCTCTCCTATTACAGCATTCTCTCAAGTATGGAAAAGGTATGGTGCTGATTTGTCACAGCACATCAGAGTTTTAGCAGTTGTAGGCTGGGTGAGCTGGTTCTCCAACCTCGCTTATCTACAGAGTCCGACATCCATGAGCGACGGGACCTTGGATCCATGGTGGAATCAGAGGTTTTAGGTGTACGCCTAGCGCTGTGCCTGAATAATTTCTGTGATCCATCCATCTGTAAACAGTCATTTTGAATTTTACTGCTGTCATTTCTCCATTTATACCTACTTGTATCTCTCTGACCTTATCACTAGGCAGGCATCACAGCCAATCATCTCTGACTGACTGAACTTCACACTCCTGATTAGTTGGTTTGATCTTTAACCCTGCAGTCAATCAGAAAGAGGTTGTCATAGCAACAACACATTACTGATATATTACCATTTTCCACCAAATCAGCTCTGTAGTGCTGCCCCCTCTTAGTCGATTAATCGGTCGTTTTGGTCTTAGCCGACTAGGAATTCTTTAGTCGATTAGTCATTTTTATGCATTTTTAATGCTGAATGATGCATTTCCAAGAAACTTATGAGCACCTCTCTGGTAAACAAGATTTAAAGTGGTGCTTTTGCACGATTCTTTCTATAGAAATGAAAGTTTTACAGATCTGTCAATTAAATCAACTAATCGATTAGTCGACAAAATCGTATCAGTGTTAGTCGACTAAGAATTTCTTTAATCGAGGACAGCTCTGGTTCTTGAACGGTTCCGTTCAGGATTCTTGGAACCTTGGTGCGAGCGAACCAGCCCGTGTTTCCACCAGTTTTGAGCGGAGCCACTGTAATCAAGGACGTGCACAATGCACAACAGAAGTAAACAGTAATAGAAAGACTGCAAGCTTTTGTTTGGTTATTGCAGATATTTGTTTTTATCCAAAAAAAACAAGCATGGACCAACTTTTAATGATAAGAAGACTAGAAGACTATTACGTGCAAGACGCCATCCTCTTTCCAGCCAATAGATCGTTGGCCCAAAGTGCATGTGGGTCCATAGCGTGTGTAGCTGTCTAGCTTATTAGTTATTTATAGTTATATTTAGTTCCGTGCATGTGACAAATCTGTGCCATATTTAACACAAAACGTTTTTTCTGCCATCCTCTTTTCATTTCCTCGTGGTTTCAGTTCCCACCCAGGCTTGCCAAATTAAGCAGTGCTGAAATTGTCACAAAAGACATGTTTTTAATGGAAATCCATTTTTTTTGTTTCCTTTAAGGGGGTCCAGTGTGGCAACAATGAACCCCATTCACCAGATATGGAAAATTATATAACTCCATGTGATGCTGGACAAGAGGCAGTTTACTCAATACATTCACTCATGAGTTAGCACCAAACACAACAAACTACTAATCACACACACACGCACGCATGCACGCACGCACGCACATTTCCTAAGTAATTCAGAGGGTGTGAGAAAAGCCCTTCGTGATCACATCCAAAAGAAAGAAACACATCAGCTGAGAGTGCAGGTGTAGGGGAGTAGGAGGCTTTTCTAGGGCCCCACTATCACAATCCCTACGATTTCAAGACAAAATCCTCTTCATGCCACGAGATTGGTCTCATACCAGATATTGTATGCTTATTGATACTTTTATGCTTTCAACACAGCATCTTATTTACTTACAAAACACAGGACCCACCAATTTCAAGAGGTGAGTAGCCACATAAACACCATAGCAACGCAAGCACATGTACTGGATTCAGGCATGAATCACTGACGAAGTGACGAAGTCAAACCCTCAAAACATACACGATGACCATGAACACACACACTGTTTACAGGTGGAGACTCACGGTGGTGGGAGTAGGAAGTGGAGAGGTGTCAGCTGATACCAGGTTGAGGATGACCTCCATGGCGAGGAGACGCATGCGCACGGCTTTGTTTGGTCTGTCTATCTGTTTGTGCGTCCTTCAGGAGACGACCACAGCCGGGGGAGCGGGGAAGAGCACGGCCCTGGGAGAGCACTCATCACTCAGGACACTTCTCCCAAACAAAGTCCACTTGACTCACCGGACAAAGACTCCACTTGACAACAAGGAAGAAGAGACTCTTAAGAATTACTGTTGGCTCGACTGAATATCCAGAATCCATAGAGTGCTCTGTCCCTCCAGCAGTGAACCATGACTATTGATAGCCGTAGAGTCTCGGGGGGTGTTGTGCTGCTGGTTCACAGAGCAGCCGTTCCTCAAAGCCCATGACCACGCTTCAGTGCCAACACGCGCTCCGCAGTACACGGCGACCGGCAGAGAGCCTATGGAGCACGCATATATGCGCTCCGATGAGCACGACTCCCACACACAGCGTGCAATCGTGGGAGAACAAGGACTCCTCTGGAGCAAAGGGTCCCGTCTGATGCGGGTTTGGGGTGACAGAGCGGAGGCGGTTAATCGGATGAAGACTCAGAGGCAGGGTTAAAAGAAGGAAGAGTTTACTGTGAAGTTTAAGTGTTCAAAGAGTCCGCTGGGGATAAAATCCTCAGGGGGAGAAAAGAGAGGCAGAGACCCAGAGGACGGATGTGAGGGGAGCGAGGGAGCAGACAGGAAAAAAAGAGCCCACCAGGAGCTGTCACTGAGAGGGAGACGGAGCGAGAGAGGGAGCAAAGGAAAGAGGGGTTGTGAGAAGGCTTTGTGAAGGGAGGAGGGGGGGGCTTTTCTTCTGTTAGGAGTTTCTAGGCCAGCTCAGCTCCAAAACAGTGGCTAGCTGAGGCAGAAAGAAAGGGATAAAAAATCTTCCACTCCCGCCTTTCAATTATCACACAGTTTGATTGTCGCAGCCAATCAGTTTCTTGAGTGATCATGTTGTAATGAATCACTTTCTGCTGTCTGTGTGCTCCAACAATCAGGGCTAGACCAAATGTTTCTGCTGACCAATAACACAGAACTGCCTGAACTGTGCTTAAAGTGGCATGTTTTTTTTCCTACATGTTGTATAACATGATATACAGATGTAAAGGAGTGGACAGTTCTGATTTAATGTGGAGAAAAAAAACTTGCACCCAAGAAAAAAAACCCAGCTTACACAGATTACACGGTCATATGATGATTACAAAGCAGCTATTCAAAACTGTGCATATGTGTGCACACATGACTACAGCCTATGGTTGTGTCACTGCGTTACTTATCCACTGACGAGAAGGGCTTTAACTCTGCTTTGGTAATATTCTACTGCAATTTCGCAGCAACAGCATGGTGATCACTGTTGCTATTCTTATGCTTAATTATGTTTGCAGGAAACAGTTCATAGGCACCATTAACTGTAGGGAAATTGTCACTATCAAATCACTGTTGGTTTATCTAATTCGTACAGGTAATACAATGTTAACTACAATCCAATGTATATTTTCATTTGAGGTCACTATCAACATTCAGTGGTTAACAGTCTGATGTTGGTCACCTTCTCGGCATTAAAACAAATTCATATTGAAATGCTAAAAAAAAACCCACCATTTTATGAGCTTTGTTGATACATTGTTCTCACGATAAAATCTGAGTGTTTGTGAGCCATCATTTCCAAAAGTGTACAAACCAATTAGGGAGAAAAAGCAAAGCAGGGAGCGTAGGGGGTAAGGCCAGACAAGGGCTACTGAAGACTTCTGTGCAGAAGCCGACAGGAGGGAGGGGGAGAGGAGAGCATGAATACAAGCTTTAATGAGAGAGCGGGAGGAGTTAAGGGACCGGGAAAGAGAGGGTAGGATTTAGGGAAAAGGCTGCTTATATAAGAACAAACCCAAGTTGCTCAGATGGAAGTGCAAGTGTGTGACATGTTGGTTTGACCCCAGTATTAAATCAATGCGACACATGGCAGCATGAGTCGTTTAGAGCCCAGTCCTAACAAAAGAAAGTCTAAAGCTGAATATCTTGAAAGCTAGATTCCTTTTATTTCCCTTCACTTGTAACACTTTCCATTCAAAATAAACATATATGTTTTTCACTGTCTTTATAACTTAATTTAAGCAAAGACACTGAACACACAAAGACCTGAATTGGTGCACCAGCTGTTCATAAAGTCCTTCCTAAGATCTTAGTAGCTACTGGATGTCAAACTTGTGATAATACTAAATCAGTTTCCACCAATAAAATTTAACTAAATGTCTTAGCTAGGAAAGATGTAATACGCAAGTCAGTTGCTCAAAAACATCTGTAGCACCATATAATCAAAATCAATCAACTATGTAAACAGGAAGTCACTGTAACATAACTGCCCAAAATAACACATTTTAGGGGTCAAACAGTATATTTAAGATAACTACCAATTATATATGTAGGTATGACTTTGTTATATTTATATATGCATACATGGAGAAATGTGTATATTTGATTAATGCTAACATAATCTTGACAATGTTATTTGGTTATTTAGCTTAATTTAATGTTATTAGTGTAATATTTTGTAATATGGAGGACGTTTTATTTTGTTTTTGTGAGAAATCTTCCCAGTTTGCATCATTATTAAACAGAATTTCAATCAAATGTCAAGTCAGATATGTTGACAATATTAGCAAGCTAATGTTAGCGGTAGTTCTGTCAATTAACCTAGCAAGCTAGTTCATTTATCTAGTTACTCCTGGCAGTTAGTAAGAGTATATGATTAGAACAACTAATCTCTATGTAAGAACTAGTTTGTGTGGCATAACCATTTTTAATTTAGTGAGGGACAAACTGCCACTTAGTAAACACTTATAACAAGGCTAAGTTTGAACTTAAGAACAGCTGCTGCAAGTAGTTCCTGGACTGGGACCATATGTGCATCATACAGGAACTAATCAAAGTTAAAATCCTCACAAGGTATTTTTTCTCAGAGATGCCTTAACTGTCAACCATTAGTCACTTAGGGGAAACCCACACTGGATCTTCCCACTAACAGCTTTCAGACATGAATGCATTACATACATGCTTTGCCCTGCTCTCAGTGTCACTCCAGCCGGAGGTCTGACGTCTCCTATGGATGCTATGTGGCCCCCAGCAGCTCCCGTCAGTCCAGGAACACTCAAGCTTCCAGGGTGACTCAGGACGCCTTTACACACTCTCCGGCATGCCTTAATGACATACCTCAAATAGCAGAGTGGCTCCGTAATGACAAATTCACAGAGGGGGGGGAGGGGGTGTATTCATGCTCTGACAAGTGACCGATGCTCAAAAAGGGGCCATTTTACCTTATTAGTAACCCATTAGCTGGTCAAAATTAGGGGACAGCTACACATTAACTACGATGGTAAAAGCATTGTTGGAAAAAATAATTATCTCTGCAATGTGTTATTAGAATTAAATACGAAATTACATTTTCAACTCAAATATGATTTCTCAGACACAGTGGTCCAATTTGTAGGGTGAGAGTTTGAGTAATTATGCATCTCATTATTAATTGCCCAAAGACTGCGCATATCATTTGTTGATTGCCAGAACATGTGAATTAGTTGAATTGCACTGACAATGTTCATTTATAACATTTACAATAGATTCATCTTTATGTGCGAGTGTGTGAGGATATTTGTGCAAATGGGTTTAGTAAAAAAAAAAAAAAAAACTGTTGAGATCCTTCTGTGACATCTCATTTAATGACTGAGACAGATGTGCCTTTCAGACAAAACAATGGCCCAATTTGCCGAATACATCACATTACAATATCTCTACAATATTTCTCTCTCACACCACACACACATGCACATGCACACGCACATGCACACGCACACACACACACACACACACACACACACGCATTTTATGCATGTGTTCAGGGGACTTGACCTGCTGAACTGGTGATGTACAGTATGTGGCCAATCCAGAGCAGGCATGCTTATCTAGTTATATGACACACCCTTGACTTCAGGCTATGACAGTATCATGTAATCTAGTAGCTCCTGTTGCAATGAATGGGAACAATGAATATGACAATCATGCAAAAATGCACCACTGACTCAGTATCACATTAAAAAAATGTCATGGAGACACGTTAAACTTTGAAGGCTAAAGACTGTTTAGCACATTCAATTTGTTTTATTCAATTTATTGGACATTTTCAATCTCAAGTCTCAACTTTACATAAATAAAGATATATAGGCTAAAGCACAAGACAAAGAATGTACTCGCCCACTCTCTGAATCACAGTTCTACAGCCTTGTTGGCCTTCATTTTTACTTAACAAATGTTGTGTCATTATGTTACATGTGAACATTGTCTTACACTCCTTAGAGGAGTTAAAGTAGATGGCAATGATGTTGTAGAGCATCATCATTGTTATGCAGAATTGACAGATTGAAACTAATGTGTCGGGCCAGGGGCATAAAGTGCGTGTGTAAGTGTGTGTGGTTCCTTCCCTACTTCCAACCCCCCTACTTCTGGCACCCTTGCTCAGACCACACCCATCTTTGAACTCAGCATTCATTTTGATCTCAACTACACACCTGTAAAGTTTTGTGACTGCATCTTGCACAGTTGTGACGCTATCGAAGTGACAGAAATATAAACACCTGGCAAAGTACTCAATGATGCAATGATGACACACACATGCACACGTTGTTTTTTGCTAGCTAACAAAATGTAGCAACTAGCTTGCTTCTATGACAGCAGTGGCTAGCTTCCCCCGTAATTCCACCAGAGCAAAATATGACGGCTTTGACACTAAGTGTTGCCACCCTTTTGTATGAAACTACTACAGTGAAACTTATCAAAAAGCTGATGTTTTTGTGTGGAGATGTTTCCTCAGCCAGCGGACAGAGGCAAAAAGATTCTCATAATACATCATACTCATTGTCATTCGGAGGACAGAGCCTGGTGCTGAACTGAGGCCAGGCGGGTGCAACACTGCCAAAAAGTTCTAGGAGAATCCAGAATACAAAGGGAAGAGACCGGCTCTGATGTAACTGGACTGGAATTGGAGAATGGGTGAACTGAGTAAGCCATATAAACAGAGAGCCATATAGAGAGTGAGAGTAAAACATAAAACTTTAATTCAATTAGAGAGCTCTTGAAATTGCGACTACATTGTATATGTATATGTATGTATGTATGTATATACACATATATACACGTGTCTCACACACACACACACACACACACACACACACACTTAACCATACTGTGCCAACACACCACAGTCTCCTCCATGTGATGGTAAATTGTGATGCGTTATGGCGTGGCATGGTTTGGGGGTGTGAGAGATTACGTAAAGGCAGAAGAGCGAGAGCTTTGTCCGCACGGACTGGAGGTAATTCAAGCCTGAGAGAGGAGACAACCATGACTCGGGGCTCAGGCCTTGCAGAACAATACATTCCCCATAAAAAGAAGCCCCCTGTCCAACCCTGGCTGTCCAGTCCTCCCTAGTCTAAGCTCCAGTATAATCAATGGCCCTATTAGCAGTTACATAAACCACCGGGCACTTTATACACAGGGGCCATTATGACTGGAGAGGTCAGAGAGCGTGAAACATCTTAGTGGCCAACTCCAACACTGGCAACTACAAGAGCCAGGCAGGAAGAAAAACAAACAAACATCAATAACAACAACCCAAACAATTAAGTGATCCTCAGTCCCTGTCTGGACACAGATAACAGTCGATGTTGTCAACTGTCTTCACTGAAACTACTTTCTACTAAAGAAACAGTCCGTATAAAAACCCTACAGCTGGTCTATGGTAAGTACAGCTGGTTACAGGTCAGTGTTTTACAGTACGAGGGTTTGCTAAGATACAGTATAATGTTTATAATAATTTCCATATTGGAGTACTCGCATACAAATCTAAGAATAGGGTCTGAAATTAGTTTTTGATGACATGGTGAAGTAGCGTGTCGTCTTCATTGTTAAACAACCACCATATTATTTTGTTTAGGCAGTACAGGAGGAGGAAGGGGGGGGGGCTTGTTGTGAAGTATCTGTGAACAATGCTCTTTTTTTTCTCAAATAAAGATATACATAACAAAACAAAAAAACAAACTTTTTTTAGATTCTGGCGGTTAATTTTTTTTTGCATGACTGGCCCTTATTATAGGTTTATAGTCACTTATTCTACTCTCAGGAGTAAATAGAATATAAAAACATGCCATTCGGCTGTAATTTTGTTAATTATTAGTGTTATAAACTGTTTGTGTCACAAACTGTTGTGTGCCATGGTGTTTTGTCCTGTTAAAGAGAGTTAGTTGTGGGTTGTTAATTGTTGAGTTAGAAAGTATAACCATTAGCAAGAAGGGTATGCAGTTAATAGGAACAAACATTATACATTTTGCTGCCTATTGAAGAGTTACAGAAATTGTTTCAGCTATGCAGTTTATGAAAAATTCATACCATACAGGAAATTAAAAGTGGCCCAGCACTAGTTGGGTTATAGCCTTCAGTGTTTATCTGAGTATGAATGTGCAGGTGATTGTGTGATATGTGTAAGTGACAGTATGGGTGAGACAAAGTGTGTACAGCAAAGCAGTGTGTGTACATGAAGGGAAACAGAGTGGGTATGTGGGCAGAAACAATGTTTGTCCATTGGTGGTGGTTGGTATTTGTTGGAGCTACTTCTGTTTATACTCAGCCATCCTGGTTATGCAACATGGAAACAGAAAGGGCACTGGCCCAAACTGTGTGAGTTTGTCTGGCTGGATGCTGTACAATACCCAGAGTACCATTAGGCAGTATGCAAGCCCAAACACACTGCCAGCCTATTCATGAGCAGGAAGATGAAGAATCGAGAACAAACAGTCCCAGCTTTTTGGCTCTGAAAGATTATTTGGTCTGGCCCTTTCTCAGCTTTCGTGTTCCCTCCACCCCAAACCCCATACCACTCATTGCAGCCCCAAGTTGACCCGACTTGTTGGATGGTCCTGGGTACTGTTTGGGAAGTTTTAGCAAGACTTCCCTGTGTGAATTAGGCCACTAGGGAGGAATAGATTTCCTAACAGGAGCACAGATAATGAGGATTGTCATTTTCGCTAATGGAAGTTCTCATTAGTGCTTGACAGCTATTACCTAATGAAAATCTTAGAGGGCATTCCCTCATTGCACATTCAGATTATCTAACAATGTGATGGACTGTCTCGTGTACTGAGGCTAACTTCCAAAACTGAGCTCACAATCATCAGTCAAGAGTTGAGACCGGATCAATCTCTGCTCTGTGTGTGAAAGCCGAGTGCTTCCCCCCGATTCACCTCCATGTCTGATGCAGCATATCGTCTGCTATAAACAGATCTACTTCCAGTTATATAAGAAAAAGACATTCCCATATATGAGGCTTGGTAAATTGCTATTCCAGGGATGGATGTGAATTATCATACTATTAAAACAGAATGTTTCTGAAATCTGCAATGCCCCTTCTCTGGACATCTTCAAATCAACCCTCAAAACTCATCTGTTC
>JAOVVB010161120.1:0-11620 GCA_028570985.1 Heterobranchus longifilis | reverse complement strand
AGGTGTATTCATACTCATGTAAGTTATAGAGCACTTTGCTAACATTAGCCACCGCTAACTACGGGTCATACCAGACCAGCGACACCGCTGAAAGTGCTGAATTGCTTCTGTTATTTCTCTTTACCTCCTCTCACTTGTAATGTCATTTAAATGCTTTAATTGTAGTTCAACATTATAACTGAAACATTGAAACATTAAATAAAACACTTTTACATTTAATTTTGCACATGCTCTCTTTGCTGTTGCTGTGAATGTAACGTTTACAAAATGATTTATTTCACATGATCTCAATAAATAAAAATGATGACAATGAAATAAAACATAACGTTGATAATGATGATGATATGCCCTGGGTCAATATCCTGCACAACCTTGACCTCTGACCCCTGCATGGTGGTGTGACCCACGGGAAACAGAGGCATCATTCTGGTGCGAAATCCATCAGAATATATATACGACAGCCATATTTACAATCATTTCCCCTCGTCCCTCCAGTCACCAGTCTGTATTTAGGAATGTTTGTGTGGTGGGACTGGGATGCCTGAAGGGTGTGAGTGTGTGTGTGTGTGTGTGGGGAGGGTTCACGGGGCAGGAGGGCTACAGTTAAGCGGGGGGAAGACAAGGCTGTCAATCGGATGCATTATCTCCGCTCCGCCCTGTCAGCGGGCTTGTCACCCCTGGGTGGCGACAGAGAAGGTCGCTCATATCTGAGAAAGGCTGATAACCCCGAGGAGCCGCAGCGCAGAGAGCTTCACTGTCCAGCAGCACCTTCTCATCTGTCTCTGCTCTGCAAACTCAGCGGACGTCTGCTTCATACAGATATTTAATATTTTGAAGGTTTAACGACTTTCACGATGAAACTGCAAACACTCAACACAGTTCTATTAATGTCGTATATTCAATGCCTGATAAGAGTATATAGGACTATAATGCAACTACAGTATGATTACCGTTTTGGGAAAGATTAAGATCATGGTGAATGAGCTATCATTAAGGTACAGTTGGATTTAAACTCAAACACTCAGTTTAGAAGTTGGACGTGCTGCACATCCATCCAGCACCTGGACTTTCACAGCCCTGAAAACAAGAGGTGCGGTGTAAACACAGTCTCCCCGTGGTTCAGAGGATGCTCATATTAAACATGCCTGTATGCTGTCTTATCCAGAACCTGTTGAAGTTATAATGCATTCCCTTGACCTTTGGAGCATCTCTGTCGTCCTGTCCGTACAGTCAGATTAGCAGTGAGCATCAGCGTAAATCTTCTGTGAACATCAGGATCGGCCCAACATTTGGTACAGACATTCATGGTCCCCACATGATGAATCCTGATGACTTTGGTGATCTCCTGACTTTTCCTATGAGGTTCACAATTAGATTTTTATTAAATGTCTCAACAGCTGTTGGATGGATTGCCATGAAATGTGGTTCCTCATTCACTGTCAAAAGAATAAGCGATAAATCTTACGGATGGATAGAGCAGTATCATTTTGTTTTTTACTGCCCTTTGTACTGAAAACTTTTGTTTAACGATATCAAGGATGAAGACGAACGACTAAATGTTTGCGTGAACAAGAGACATTTAAATTGGCATCTGATTTAAGGAATGCACTGGCGCTCGTGAAGAGAACCTTGTATTGTTGATGATGATGATGATGATGATGATGATTTATTCATGTAGCTATTTTCTTTTTTGAATAATTATTTGACTGTGACCACCAGCTGGAAATGATTGTTAATGTTTGATGTAAAGGTATTATAATGCCACGAGGGATGGGCTACAGAATGGCACGACACTTAAATAAAATTAATGAATTCCTATTAAACATCACTGTGTTAGATTTGTCACGTGAGCATGTTAGCATTCTGACGTGAGCTGAGCTCTCACGGTGTGTTTGTGCTATCAGCTGTCCCCGCTCTGCTCATTCTGTTAGAAAACATGGCAGACATTTCATTTGCTGCACATCTGAATCACAAAGTAACTGTTCAACTCTGATTTGTTCGATCTTCTTTTCTATTATTGATTAAAATGCAGCAACGTGTCGCAGGCTTCTGACCTGACAACTCTAATGACAGTCTTTGTTTTAACTTCAATTGTTTTATGTGTATATTAACACGTAAACCCCATATCTTCACAGTAATACAAACATAAATACATAGAGTGGATATCCAGTGTACACACATTCTTTAAGTGTGCAACAAAGTAAAACATGACTCTGTTGATGTCTATGGGTGCTTTAGTTTGTTGAAGTAACAACGTATCAATATATAAATCAATCTATTGTATTCAGTATGAGCACACAGATTCTTCTTAGTGTCATCCAACTTTTAGAAAACTGAGACAGACTGAAGCAGAGCTAAATGTTTTGTCTGTTCTCTCAGTGTGTGTGTGTGTGTGTGTGTGTGTGTGTGTGTTTGGGGGTGGGAGCGGGCTGTACCAGTTGATACATGTGATGTGAGACGAGCTGCCTCTCTGACAGGAGCTGTCACTGGAATAGCAGGGGGGTCCTTATCAATCAACCCCCCCCAGCCGCCAATCAAATCCCCTCACCATGGCAACCAGGTCCCTGCTATCTACACAGCTGTCAGCTCTCTCTCTCTCTAGAAAAGCTCCAGAAACAAAATGTAGAAGAAGATGGGGCCCTGCCATATGTGCACTTATCAAATGTGATGAGATACCAAGCAGGAATCACCAAAGCTGATTGGTCCATAGTCCCTCTATATCTATATTAGTATATTGTGTACTAATTGAGAATCCCCAATGATTTTTTCCACGTTTATGCCTAAATAGGTCATGAATAAAACACCATCATATCACAGGTGAAAGACACCAACTGTACAGAGCTGACAGCAACGTTTGTATATTCAAATCCTACAAAATAAAACATTGCTTTACAACTGAGAAAACTCCATTTGCTGATGAAGACCATGAGAGGTGGCTGAAAGCTCAAAACAAAGCGAGTAAGCAGACCTTGAGTTAAGATTTTCAAATGTTACATAAAAAAAATGTGTGATGTAAAACATGCATGAGCTGAATGTGTTGCAGTTAGTATGTTTTTGTACACATTTTAAATTTCCACATGAAAAAACTGAATGGAAACACCAGAAATAAAAAAGTAGAAATATTACATATTAATGGTGTACATGAATCATGTCACTTTAATAAACTGAAGCTAAATATAGAGGCCTTCCTAACATTAATACATATTTCATACTTCCATCATGTTTTCCATCTTTTGAGCTTTGTGTCCTCTTCTTCCTCTGCAGTGGTTTATATTACTGTTTACGTTACATTAATATTCGCACAACAGGAGTAGATGGAAATTTCTGCAACATTCTAAATATCATCTGCAGCATCCTAAATATCATCTGCAACATCCTAAATATCATCTGCAACATCCTTAATATCATCTGCAACATTCTAAATATCATCTGCAATATCCTAAATATCATCGGCAACATCCTAAATATCATCTGCAACATTCTAAATATCATCTGCAACATTCTAAATATCATCTGCAGCATCCTAAATATCATCTGCAGCATCCTAAATATCATCTGCAACATCCTAAATATCATCTGCAACATTCTAAATATCATCTGCAACATCCTAAATATCATCTGCAACATTCTAAATATCATCTGTAACATCCTAAATATCATCTGTAACATCCTAAATATCATCTGCAACATCCTAAATATCATGCAACATCCTTAATATCATCTGTAACATCCTTAATATCATCTGCAACATCCTTAATATCATCTGCAACATCCTAAATATCATCTGTAACATCCTAAATATCATCTGCAACATCCTAAATATCATCTGCAACAACCTAAATATCATCTGCAACATTCTAAATATTGTGTGCAACAACGTAAATATAATTTGCAACATCCTAAATATCATCTGAAACATCCTAAATATCATCTGCAACAACCTTAATATCATCTGCAACATCCTAAATATCATCTGCAATAACCTTAATATCATCTGCAACAACATATCATCTGCAACATCCTAAATATCATCTGTAACATAAATCCACAAACATCAGCATCAAACCCAGACTATATCTGCTCGACCAACAAGGACAAACAGTTAGAGCAATATGGTCTCCTGTTTCTCTCTTCTCTCATTCTGTTGTCATCAAAACTCACACGCTGACACGCACACGCACACATACACACACGCACGCACACACACACACACACACACACACACACACACACACACACACACTCACTGACACACTGCACTACAGTCACAGAGGGAGAAAGGCAATCTGTGGCCTTTGTTTAACAGTAGCAGAATGAATATGTAAAGAAGAGCTCATAAATAGAGAGCTGAAAGACACCCAGCTGAGGCTGCTCTGCCACACACACACACACACACACACACACGCACACACACACACACGCACTCTCACACGCACACACACACACACACACACACTGGTCCTTTCAGGCAAAGACAAGCAGCACTCAATCAAAGGTCTGTAAGGGAAATAGTTGTTAACAGATCAATCACCTGTAGGATGAGAGAACAATCCATCTGTGGAAGCTGAAGCTGTATGCTAATGAGCTAATGCTAACACACACTTCAGCTGCTGCTGGGAGAAAAATGGGTCGGAGTTTTGGAAGGATCGATAAATATGGGAATAAATGTATATCATGATTTCTGAAGTAATATGACAAAATCTAATACTGCAACACATTCTTATGAACGGGTATGATATCATACGAAATATGACAGATGTTGTATTTAGCGGGGTGAAACAGCTGTTTTTCTGCCCATTTTTTTTTTTCGATTGCTAACATGCATCAGTTAATACTGAAGCCACTTTTTCAAAACTCTTCATGCAGTCTGCATTACCATCACGCATCTGGGCCAAACAGTTAATCTCACCTCCAAAACTCATTGAAACCACAGAAACACTTTATACACTTCTCAAAATAAGAAAACACTCCAGCAACTCTCACTCAGAAAGCAAACACTGTCACTCAGAACACACATTACGTGAATGATCAGCTTTTATCTTTGAAGGTTGAATGATTCTTTCCACATAAAGCAGTATTTCATTATAGAACGAGAATAACCTTTGACTGTACTAAATGATATGTAACAAGAATGAATCACAAATGCAGCAATTTGCTTCAATGTATTTTATCTTTTCTATATATATCTTTGCATATACTAATTTACTTGTGAAAAATAAAAAGTTGAAACAAAAACAATGAAATTCCACGGCTGCAATAATAATTACAAAAAACCACATCAACAACATGTATAGTATAATCACTGTAATGTACTGTACTCTCTCCTGCATCTGGTCGAAATTGCAATTATATAATTTTATTGTAAACATTCTGCTAAGTTTTTATATTTCTATATAGTTACTGCAGGAATGCACAAAATGTGCCATCATTGTGTTTTGAATGAGTGTTTTGCTGCTGGTGGAGCGTGAATGAGAAAAATGTGGTTATTGAATGCATTTGGTGTGACAGTGATGAAAACTGACTGACAGATTGCTCCACACAGACTTCTGTTTCTGTGACTGTGTGAAGAGTTTTGACTTCAGTTTGGACCGATGCATGTTAGCGATCGAAAAAGAACTGTAACGTTGTGATGAACGTTGTGAAACAGGACTACTTTGCTCGGGTTTAGGCAACAAAACGACTTGGTATGGTTAGAAAAAACACTGGGATTGCATTAAAATCACTACTTCCATGCTATAAATAAAGCTGTCACACACAAAAACACAACAACAAACACCGGACGCAGTTACGCTGAGTTTAAAAATAAAAACTTTGACTTTTAGTTTCCAACAGGATGTGAACACCGGTCTTCTGTGTGATCTGCTCTTTGCTGTACCAACAGATGTGTTCTTAAGTGGCACATATGACACAGCCATTTAGAAGAATTTGTGGAATTCCCCAATTTTCTCATACTTGTAATTTTTTCTTAGGTATGAACGAAATTCACAAGCGGTCCAGACCAGGTGCACGAGTCATGTGCCTTCCCTCACAGGGGAAATCATAACTTAACATGAATGAATTTGGATTTTACATGATACCAAAATTAACTAAAAAAAAAAAAAAAAGGCTGGAACATTATTGAACGTTATGACGTCAACCTCTGACGCTGTTGACAGTGGCACTATAATTGTTTAGCTTCCTCTAACAGCACTATACTACTGCTACTACTACTACTACTACTACTACTACTTTTATTATGACATGAAGCACCTCTCAGAGCAGAGCAAATGATCTAATCTCACCCACATCCTCATCAACAGGTGGCATTCATCAGGCTGAGACGAGCCTTTTTTACGACAGTTTGGTGAATGTGATGAGTAAACCACAGAAACAAGTGTTCTGCGGATTATCCACGAGGACTAACATACGTTACAGCCTGTGTTGTGCTAGTTACTGAAAAATAGTAATTAGTAGGGATGCACCACTCCGACTTTTTCAGTTCTGATACCGATCCCTGTTCTTTGGGTGTCGGCCGATACAGAGTACTGATCCGATACTTAACGAGCGGCCCCGGCACCGAGGGCCACACATGGTGTGGTCAGGAAAAATCACTTTTTCATAATCACGGAGAAGATGAAGATAGGAATTTTTGAAAACACAGGATCTTCAGCATTCTGTGTCTTTGAATCTACTGTATGTTGAATCTACTGTATGTCAGTTGTGATCAAAAGATCCGTATCCGTTTGCATGAAAAAAGTTTTTACCACGATTTCAGACACCTGAATGCATCTCAAAGCACACACATTTAGCCAGAAACTAATTCCCAGCTTTCTAATGACACCCAAACGCCCCTTGCATCCACAACACATAGATACAGTTGGTGTCTTGTCATAGATGCGTCATAGAATGTATTTTAGCAGCATGGGGCGGCTTTTTAAAAACTGTTTTCAATGAGAGTGAAGTGTTTTTGCGTTGCTGAGCGCCTCATGTTTTTACAGGAGCTCCCTGAACGCATCGAGTGGAAAATTCAACTCGGAGTGGATAATCGGCCGACGTCATGAAACGTTTCTTCCCGTTGTCCGATCAGATTACTTCTGTGGTCGCCATGACAACAGGTGGGAGGTACATGTTTTGTAAGCTAACGTTAGCTCAATTTAACGTCGCCCAAGGCAAACTGCAAGACATATCTGAACACTCAGCAGACCTCCGCTGCTCCGGTCCTCCATGCAGTCCTTAAGAAATCTAGTGAGTGTACCTTGAATATCAACAAAATATACAAATTAAATTTCAGAAAAGCATTTATTTGAACCAACCACAAGTCATCACTTATTCAACTTTAAACAACATTCGTGTGTGTGTGTGTGTGTGTGTGTATGTGTGTGGGGGGGTGCAGGGGTGTGTGCGTGTGTGTGTGTGTGTGTGTGTGTGTGTGATTGAGAGGGAGAAGAGACACAGAGCATAGCATACATAGCTGAAATAGCTGACGTTGCCTTGTTTGTGTAGAGTCAGAAACACTGCATAGTGTGTGATCAAAAATGCAGAAACACCGGATCCTACATTACCCACAATGCAACAGCATCTGTTTGACTCTCCCTGCCCGATCCTTCAAAATCCAAATGTAAGCCACATTTGTATTGTATCTCTCACACGTTAAGTAGTACTTGTCATGACAAGTGGCCCTTTATTACATTATGAATATAATACAATATACAACATAAGAGGAATCACAAATATACACAGCGTGTATTCACATCACTTGCTTTTCAGCAATATTCTTTATGATCATTCTGGGGGTAAAAAGAAACATATTACAGATGATGTTGGATTTGGAAACAATACAAACATGAAGGAAAACAGCAACAAGCAAAGCACCTCCTCTCTCCTTTCCCTTCCATTCATACTCTCTCCTTCTCTTCCTCCCACCACTTATTATTGTGGCCTTCTCGCCACTGGCGACGCTGTAATCATCATAGCTGTGGCGGCCCGCTCATTACATGAGGGCTGTGCTGTGATTTGGACAAATTGCGATGAGATGTCTTTGCTTCTCCAAGGGTGAAAAACACTGGTTGGGACACATGGAGCTGGATGAGGAAAAAAGAAGAAAAAGAAGGGAAGGGAAGTATTCTCTTTGTCAGTGAACGATGGAGAATGCCTCTTTAAAAGTTGTTGTAGAGAAGGCATAAATCGTGCAAATGTAGTGAGCCATGTAGTCTACTGAAAGTCTGACAGAACACTGCATTTTTGAATACATTCATGTAAGCATCTGAAACATGTTTTAAAATGTGCATCTGTGTGTCCTGTCACCTCAATTGCAGATTATACATTTCTTTGGAGCTAAACACATTAAACCTCTGCCAAAGAACATGCAACTTAGCTAGCTGTAACTCCAGCTGTCTGCTCAAAAATGATTTAGGCCTATAATTATCATCCTCAAAGTTCAGTAGGCTAGCAAACTAGCTTACATGGACAACTAGCGAGGTTGAATTTGAAAAGGTCAGTGTGTTCATTTCATGTTATTCCACTTTACTGTCTTTACAGATAGTTGAGCAGCCACAAGATGCTTGTTCTTCAAACAGTGGTGCTGCCGAGGGGTGGCCAGAGGGGGCCACGGCCACCCTGTTACAATCGCTGCCCCCCCCCCCCTCACATGCATAATATGTAATATGCAAATGAAAGCTGCATGTTTGTCTTTTTAAAGAAACAACTAGCCTAACACTGAATGGCCTAACGTGTATACAGATACAACACATTACAACAGGATTGTTGTGGAACTCACAATGTTAACTGTACCGGTTTTAGTCAAAATATATCAGTATGCGATTCCTTAACTCGTATATTGACAGTTTTCAACTAGCCTATATACTACAACAGCATAATAGAATTCCCGAAATGTTGTCATGGCTTTTAGTGTTGGTGTGCCTCCATCTGGCCGACCCTCTGAAAATTCTGTGTGCGCCACTATCTTCAAACCAGACTGTCCTCGCCCCCAAAATGGCTTTATAGGTCATCTGTATAAGCAGCCATACATACATTTATTGTTAGGCGGTGACCTCTAGTGGTCGTTTGATGGGAGGAAAGTAGGAAGTCAGGTGACGGTGTATAAAGACCTAAAAAGTCCCTTTCAGGTGGATGGGTCAAACAAACAGGACTTTTACCCAGAAGGCCGGTGTTTCCTGTGTGCAACCAAAAGTCAACGTTATTTTAACTGTTGGTTTTGGTATGTGGTCATGTGACATTATTATGTTGCAACATCGCAATGTCTTCTCCTAAACATAACCAAGTACTTTTGTTCTGTTTTACGGCGTACCACGGTGCCGTGACCAAAACTGCCACCATGCGACTGTTCCATAGCGTTGAACAGAATGATCATAGCCAAGCAATATCACACGAGACGGAGTGATGTAGTTCTGAATATCATCACGGCTGCGATTCGGTAATTGGCACTCATTGCCAAGCAACACTCGTTACTGCAGGCCAGCTCCTCTGTATCATGTATTCTGTATCTGTATTATTGTGCAGCCAGTGAGTGTTGACAATCTTTGGTGGCGTGTGATTCTGACGAAGTTAACAGCTGATCAGCGTTACGCTGCTCCGTCGCTTCTCTCCAGACTGTATTCAGCTCGCTCTTCTTAACGGACTGAATGTCGACATTTATATCATATATTGTTAGAATTGGCTTCATTTCTGCTTTTCTCTCATTTGTCGAGGCTGGCTGTCTCGTATTGAGAGTCATGTGATCAACAGCTGGAGGTTTGTACTCAACTATCCAGGCTTCTTTCCTTCCCTTTCGTCCTCTTCTGACAACCATTCATAAATCAACTCAAATGTTTGGCTATTTGTGGAAATATGTTCATCTAAGATAACTCTAGATAATGGCTGTTAATGTAATTAACTTAAACTTGTAAAGCGGAGTGATACATGTCAGTGATGTGCTGAGTATCAGTGCCTCTTGTCCAGTCAAATTGCTTGGTCGGAACTAACTATTGTATACAGCTAAATAAAATCCCATATAATGTAGTTGATCTAAAAAGGAGTACATTGCTTTCAGTTAACAAACTGCCACACAGTGAATGTAGTGGAAAGAACTATCAGACTAATGTGTGAAGGTGAGAAGAACGAGAGCTTTTCCCCTTCGTCCTAATTCATAGCTTGAATGCTACATTAGCATGGACGGTTTGTTTTTTTGTTTATACCTGACATTAACTGTGCAGCTCATTTGAGATTGATTCTAGACTTAAAGAAGCTCTGCTGTTCTCACAATGAAACCTACCATTGATTTAAAGGAGCATAGTTTCTCCCTGCATTAGCATGAAAAAACACTCTATAAGTGTATTGATGAAATATCTGCATGTCTGCTCTCAACACCTATAGTTTTGTTAATTGGTGACAAGACTTGCAAGTCTTTGACTGAGACCATATCAGTTGTGAATACACAAGAAGTCTGCAGGTGCATACAGCTGAAGATACTACACCGTCCATGCTTTAGTGTTGCTATGAATCACTTTGGAAAGAAATGCCCTTTGCGTTTAATAGACTAGACTTTGTTTGGTATCTTCATTGAGAACTTTGCTTTGCTGTTATCATTTGCTCCACAAAGGAATTAGCCGACACTGGCTCTGGTAAACACTTCCAGAATATTACATCCTCGTCATCGCAACAAGGGTGTCCCATGTCTGATGTGCAGCTCTGTATTCTGCCGGTTGCTTTCCACATCTGACGTTGCACATTTTTCATTCCGCTACATAATGTAGGGCAACACAAGTGTTCAGTAAAAGACAGACAGGGCTAAACGTTGACCTAGGTCAACCTCACAGATCAGAGACGTATGTTCCAGGTCCGGTCCAGAATGTGGCCGCTGCTCAAATGACAGGTTACAGATGGTCAGTTTGCGCTCCACCCGGCGAGGTTGGACACACCTCTGACCACAGTCACACCTACACATTATCACTTTGGCTGCGCTCCTGTGCAGAACAAATGTTACTGTGAATCGTCATTAATGCACAAGCTCTAAGCTCTGTAAACCTGAAACCTTATTTGTAAACTTATTGCATTCGAGATATGAATGATTGTTTGATAGTGTGTTTCTGGAGCTGTCATCAAGTGCTGCATCCACTTCCCCATAACTTGTTGTTTTCAGTGGTGGCATGTAACTAAGTACATTTTACTCAAGTACTGTAATGTATTATACTGTACTGTCAAGTACTTAATGTCTCAGTGAACAGAAGCTACAGTGTCTTTAGCTTCTGTGCGGTGACGTATTTCCCAGTGAAATGGAATATCTGAGCGGGAAATCTAATCTTTTGCATTTGACTGGACCTCTGAAAAGTGGGCAGTCTAGAGTTCAGCGCAGCACAGAGCTACAGAGGACTGTTAGCAATGGCTCCACACACACTTCCCTCAGCTGTTGTTGGATCAGGAGGAGTATAATGGAAAGTGAGACGTTGCTGTTTTTTAACCGGCTCTGTGTCACAGCACCTGGCCTCCCTCTGTGCTGACAGCTCACCTGCTGGCATTAGTCCACCATCACCTGCTGATGGCAGTGCCCGTGCTGCAGTGACACAGAGCCGCTGTTACTGCCCATGCTGCAGTGACACAGAGCCGCTGTTACTGCCCGTTCTGCAGTGACACAGATCGCTGTTAT
>JAOVVB010161109.1:0-11620 GCA_028570985.1 Heterobranchus longifilis | reverse complement strand
CTAGGGTATTTTTGTGTTCTGCCTGGTGTGGTCGGTGGGTGCCAGCTGCACAGAGCCTGGGAGAGTGAAGTTTGATGCTCTAGCGAGGGAGCTGCTTACAGGTGCTCTGTCTGAGAAGACAAGAGCAAGTCATGGTATCTTGGAGCACAGAGAAGCACCCAGCAAGCAGCTCACAGTGCCCTTACCTGCAGAGGGGACTCTCTACGATTATTACTTCATCAAAAAAGTTAGTAGCACTAAAATGACGGGAAAAGCCTTTTGGACATTTAACTTTATTTTAATTTTAAAATGTAAACATCCAAAACAATTTATTTCCAATTTGACTCAATGTTTCTCTAAATGTTATCATGACACATACAGTATTTGGACAGGAGAAGGGCACTAAGCGGGGTGGGTCTTTAATGGCATTTTGTTCATATTTTGACAAGTTTTGGGACTAACAATTAGCGATCAATGTCATATTAGTTAAAAGGGGTAAAAGTAGGTTAAAATCTGTACCAGTACCATGTAACCAAACGATTCTCTGTATATTTCCACTTATTCTGCTTTAGAATATGTATCCTCTGGTTTCTGGTTGAATCCCAAATAGCATTAAATGTGTGCTAGGGTGTTAAAAGCTAGTTAGCTTTCTAGTTTGGCTTAGGCATAAATAAAACAACATGCAGGCAATTCGGAGATCTTGGAAGCAATTATAAGGAGTTGTGTAAAATGACAATATTATCAGATTTATTTTCTTGCTAAAATGCATTCGTGGCTGCTTTTGAATGCAAATTTTTTCATGTAATTGCTCTCACCTCAGTACTGCAGACCATACTGACCTTCTTTCACACATGCTGCGACCTACAGTTTGTGTAATTAACGGTTGTAGAACACCTGGGACACAGAGTGGTACTGTAAATGTAGTTAACCATTCCAGTGATGTTACCATGCATTATAGACTCCTGCAGTGCAACCTGTCCATTTAAATTGCTTGCTCAGAGCTAACTGGTAAATTGTATTCATGCCTCAGAAACTTTGAACTGTCATTATCATTCTCTCTTTTCTATTTCTCCCTTTTCCTTATGTGATATCATTAAAGAAAGAGCAAGGATCTGTTAGACCACTAGGGGGCAAAATACAGTCATAAACTCAGGGGGTTAAATTTCCTGGCAGAAAGTAATTTTTTATTCATAAGATTATTATTAATAATAATATTATAGCATTTTAATAAGAAGTTAATTAGGAAGGCCACGTCTATTGATTTGTATAGATTCAGGACATGTTTGCACAAACTGTTTGTGAAAGTGGAAATTTGAGCTATCATGTGGTCCACTACTTCAAATGAATCTGTTACAGCATTTATAGGTTTACTAGCAGGATAGATAAATATGTGTTTACTTTTTTCCATTCATAATGTTAAGATGCTATTGTGCATGAATAAATAAATGTTTGTTTAACTCTGTGATTTGACTCAGGGTGCAGGCAGATGGGAGATGTGGATCGAGCAGCTAAAGCAGGCACCACGGATCACCAAAGATGCGCAGTTCAATGAGATTATTGTTCCCACAGCAGATACAGTGCGGTATACAACCCTGATGGAGATGCTAACCACGCACCAGAAGCCAACCATATTTGTGGGGCCCACAGGAACCGGCAAGAGCGTGTACATCACGGTACGTGTTTAATGACAAATCTCTTATATCCTTGGATAATAGTGAAATACTCAAAGGACAGTAAAAACAGTCACAACAAGAATATGTACAATACAGTGCTGCCTGCTTTTCAGAAAAGCATGAAATGAAATTTCTAAAAAATAAGGGCACTGGTTCTGCACATACACATATGCGACACCCCCGGTGCTCACGCCCAGATATTTGCCATATATCAGCACTAACAACCATAGTGTTGCAATGTTAAAGAGAAAAAAAAAAAAAGGTGCATGTGACTCTATTTATTTCAATTGGTACAACGGACTTTTAAAATATTCACCCAAACAAACAAACAAGCGAACAAATGAACAACAAAAAAAAAAATAGCCTACATGACCCGGCAGCCAAATCACCTTTATGCTCTCCAGCAACTTTATGTAGGGCATTAGGGACATGGCACAGAACTCCGGGGCCTAGGCATGAGAGGTTTCATTAGAGCCCCTTCCTTTTTGGGCAATACCTCTCATATTTCATTCCAAAATTACAAGGGCCCTTTTGTTAGCCCTTGTTGTCCTTGGTTCTCAGTTCCACCCCCACTTCTCACTATTATATCCCTGAGGGCAGTAGAATTTACACAGAGGACAGAGAAAATTACAACATTTGCATATTTATTATATATTTGCAGTTTAATCATACACGAATGATAGATTTCATCATTCGTGTATGATTCATTTATGAATTCATAAGAACACTCAGGGGCTCAAAAACTTGATTAAGGAAAAATACAAAAAATGCACGTGAAATGCATGTGAAATGCAACCGTCATGCAGGAACCGTGGAACAAAGACAGTGTATGAGGCCACGAAACCTGCGCCATGCAGAAACATAAAAAAAGAGGAAAATCAAGATATTATAAAGTTTAGGATAGAAGTCTACTAAAGCACACCAACCAGATATCAAATAGAGAGAGATTCTCTCTCTCTCTGATATCTGGCTGATATACTTTAGTATGATCTATTATTTGCGAATGTCTTGGTTTCTCTCTCATCGTGCAAACACATGAATCTCTCTTAATCAAATCTTTTAGCCTTTTAGTGTTCACATAAATATGAAAGTGCTATGCGAGGCAAATAGTTTAATGTCACTGTAAATAATCATCTATTTCCCTCCTTGGATAGTAGTATTCCATTACCATCATTTTCTCTTTTTATGTACTGTAACTTTGCTGCAGTCTGTACATGCATTTAAATGACAATTTATTTTAATCATATAGTTGATTTGGTGGCGGCATGGTGGTGTAGTGATTAGAGCTGTTGCCTTGCACCTCCAGGGTCCGGGTTTGATTCCTGGCCAGGCTTATTTCTTGTCTTTGTGTGCATGGAGTTTGGATGTTCTCCCTGTGGTTGGTGGGTTTCCTCCAGTTTATGTCCAAGTACAAGCAGATTAGGCTAATTGCCGTTCTCAAATTGTCTGTAGTGTGTGACTGTGTGTGTGCCCTGCAATGGTCCGGGTGTTCAGAGTGTACCCTGTCTCAGGCCCTAAGTCTCCTGGGATAGGCTCCAGGTCTGCCGCGACCCGGCATACAAGATAAAACAGTATACATAGACTGAGTGAATGAGTAAGTGTTGATCTGGTCAGCACTTTTATGACTGTTCCAATTATTTTCCATTCTTGTGTGTTTGATTGATGCCATCACGCAGCTTGACTGAAATCACCTTCCCAACTGTGTTTGACTGATGGCACTTAGTTCATAACCTAGTAACCCAGTGTAGGTATCCATCCAGTGACTGATACTTCAAGGCACTTTTTGCAAGTCACTCTGGATAAGAGCATCTGCCAAATGCCTAATTGTAAATGTAAATGTGTATGAATTTCAACCAGATTATGCAAATGTTATTTCTCTTCACTTGGAGAGAACAGAGTGGAGAAAGTTTTTTCCGAATTACACTTGTGTACTGTGGGCACAATGTAGCAATTTGACATAAAAATAAAAGCTGTTTATAGCTGACTACCCTAAGTACCCATTGTTGATGGGAAAAGAGTTAGTTAAATGGTTAAAGCTGAAAATAATCTGATCAGCTTTAAAGTAATAAGTAATATTATAATTTCTTATTGAAGCCTATGTACATGTCTGCCTGTCTTTCTGTATGGCACAACTCTCTGTCTAACATATTAATACAAAGAAAAACAATTTTGTGAGGCTGAGTATCTTATGCTTTGTTGTACTTCTTTTGTAGTCAGACAAATAGACTCCCTGTTCGGTAGTCAGAGAGTGAATTACAAATGAGAAATCAAAAAGTAGATCGGACAACGGAAAACTTGTATTAAGGCTCTTTTTGTCTTAAAGACTTCAAAAGAGCCTACACGCGTTCAAATTCACTTATACTGTACCACTTCAGTAGTTATTTTCAGCGGTGAAACTATGAACTAAACCTAGTAAAAATATTTCATTTTGATTTTCTAATTAATATGAATTTGCGTAGGTTTTTGTTTACTTTAAAATAAGATACTAATAACGTACTTGCTCAAAGTAGATTATGAAATCCTGCACATAACTGTTCATAACAGCTTTAACTCGACATTTTAATTTCAATTATGGTGCAGGTTATACCTCTGACAGACACTGCACATTCTTATTTCGGGTATTTTACATGATCTCACCTCGGACTGCTGCTCTAACAACCTTTTTTAATCTTACAGTGGCTCTTCAGATTACTGCTTTTCATTAGAGCCACGGTATCTGAACATATGAGACAAACTGGTTTTAAACATACTCACATACACAAACACATACATACAGTACATACATACATACATACATACATACATACATGCATTGATCTATCCATTAATTTTTTAAGTAAGTAATTGGAGTACAAGTAAGTAATTCAAAACAAAGTGTTGCACTTGAGGATTTGGGTGGCTTGTAGTTTACTTTTCAGGTTACTTTTGTTTCTGTATTTTGCGCAATAATCTGGCAGATAACTGCTCATAACTTTCCTTTTACTGAAAATTTTGTTCCCTTTCAAAAGCTACACTCGATGCTGCGTGCAAATGCTATGGGAACATCTCTTTGTTTTACCGGTTGTGAAGCGTGTGTGTATCAAACACGCCAAATTTTGGCTTATACAGTATAACCTCGGTCAGGTGACATCATCTGATGAGGTGCACCTGCAGGTTATAAACAGGAGTGTACTGGAAACATCCTCAGGTCTTTTTGTCTTCCAGGACCGCATTGTGTTTGCGTGTGTGTGTGCAATCGAATATACAAACAATATATTAGGACATGGACACGCGTCGTCCAGTACGTGCTCTTCAGATTTACGTCCACCGGACTAGCCAGTGGCGTAAGTCAGAGCAGCTTTTTATATGCTATGGCGGCCGCAAGCGGGGGGCGGCCACCACTAGACAAACGCTGTCACATTGGGTGAGATGCCATTGCCCTAGCCTACGAGGCGAGTGATCACACTTTACCTCTAGGAATCAGGGCTCAATTGACCAGATGGATTCATAAATTGCGCTGGCAAGAGGTGTCCCCTTACAGCAAATGTGTGATGCGGCAGGTTGGTCCTCTCCGCACACATTTGTCAGATTTTATAGTTTGGATGTCCATGCTACTCCGGGCTCACGGGTCCTCGAGTCTGCATCCCAAAGTTATGTCTGAAACCTCCTTGGCTATTGTGCGCACACGCAACACAACCCTGGGGGTCCAGACACTTGCAGTGCGGCGGCATTGGTATTCTCGTTCCCATAGCATTTTAACGCAGCATCGAGTGTAGCTTTTGAAAGGGAACGTGTCGGGTTACTTTGCTGTAACCCTGTTCCCTGAAAAAACTGGAACGAGATGCTGCGCTCCAATGCCGCACTGCTGGCGTGACTGGACATCCTTTCAGACAAAAATTGACCTGAGGATGTTTCCGGTTCACTCCTATTTATAACCTGCAGGTGCACCTCATCAGATGACGTCACCGAGGTTATATAAGCCAAAATTTGGCGTTTTGATACACACATGCTTCACAACCCGTTGAGCAAAGAGATGTTCCCATAGCGTTTTCATGCAGCATCTCGTTCCCGCTTTTTCCAGAGAACAGGGTTACAGCAAAGTAATCCGAATTTTTTAATTTTTTTTCTATTTTGTATGGAAACAAGAAAAACAAAAAAATAGAAAATGTGGAGGAAATGTTGGTCCGGAAGACACAACCAAATATTATCTATTCTGTAGTAAGACCTGGAAGGTCAGGGTGAAAAATTAGCTATTTTATACCATGCTATATATTTTATACCATGCTCTGCCAGAAATCCAGCTCTTTATTTTCTCTCTCTCTCTCTTTTCCCACTCCTTAACATTCATTCGGGTATGACAGGGCAAATAATTTTTTGCAGAAGTAATATTATTGCACTTACCTTTTGCCCTCACTTTCTCACACAGGTGATTAACTAGGTTTAGGGATGTACTGCAAATGAAAGCTGATGATTTTGATTTCCTTATGGGTTTTCATTTTCTATTTTTTAAGTATGCTTGAAAATATTAGAGCCTTGGCTAACACTTGCAGACTGAGAAAATCACATTGGTGCAGATTACATGAGCAGTTGCCACATGAGAGCTCACAGACTAGTCGCCAGGAATCAGGGGAATAGATGCTGAGCCTCAAAATTAGTCAAAGACAGAGACACTGGAGATAAAAATTGTGCAGCCATGGCTAAAGGTTTTCAGAATGACTCAAATATTTATTTTAACAAAGTCTGCTGCTTCAGTGTTTTTAGATCTTTTTGTCATATGGTATACTGTAATATATAATTACAAGCATTTTATAAGTGTCAAAGGCGTTTATTGACAATTACATTAAGTTTATGCAAAGACTCAACTGTCAACTTTTTTCAAGACCATTGCGATTTGGCCTGGCATGCTGTCAATTACCTTCCGAGCCATATTCTGACTGATGGCAGCTCATTCTTGCATAATCAATGCTTGGAGTTTGTCAGAAATTGGGGTTTTTGTTTGTCCACCCGCCTTTTGATTGACCACAAGTTCTTAATGGGATTAAGGTCTAGGGAGTTTTTTGGCCATGAATGCTAAATTTCGATGTTTTGTTCTCCAAGCCACAATATTATCACTTTTGCCTTATACCAAGGTGCTTCATCATGCTGGAAAAGGCATTGTTTGCCACCAGACTGTTCTTGGATAGTTGGGAGAAGTTGCTTTTGGAGGATGTTTTTGTATCATTCTTTAGTCTGTGTTCTTAGGCAAAATTGTGAGTATGCTAGAAAGCAATAGTCTCAAGATGCTTTACTGTTGGCACGACACAGGACTGATGGTAATGTTTTTCTTCTCCAGACAAGTTTCTTTTTTCCCCAGATGCCCCAAACAATTGGAAAGGGGATCATCAAAGAAAACGACTTCACCCCAGTAAAAAGTTTTTTTGTTTTTCCTGGAGAGATGTGGCTTTTTCGCTGCCTTTCTTAAAATGTGTGAAAGATTAATATTTATATTATTAATATTTGTCTCATTCTCAAATTTTTTGGCCATGGTTGTATACTATACAAGTCTTGGCACATTTAGCACCGCTCTTTTTTTCCATGACAAAAATCACGAGAGACAAAAAACATTTGGTAGTAATATATAGTATAAAGTGTGCTATAAAAAAGTATTAACAGATAACATAAAAATATACTGAATATGATTTCTGTTCCTGAACATTTAAGATGATTGTTTTCACTTAAGTTTTAGTTCATAGCAAAAATATAACAGAGCAACAACAGTCTCTCTCTCTCTCTCTCTCTCTCTCTCTCTCGTCATCTGCACAAATTATTATTTTGTGGGTTATTTTGTGCACACAATGTAACTTCCAACAACGAAGTAAATTAACTACTTAAATAAAGTAATAAAGGCCTTGGTGATGCAATCATACTATAGAAATAAACAGCATTTTAATGTCAATTTAAAATTTTCAAGTTCCATGCAAAAGCCTTATGCAGATAAATAAGTTGTTTGCACAAAATATAACTTGTTTTTACAATATAACTTGTGTGCACAAGATAAAGAGCTTGTTCCCATAAGAGGAAAAATACACACCATTTAGAGACTTAGAAGCTTAGTTAAAAGGATGGTAGAGCACCAGAGCCAGGCTGGTTCGACGTCACAAATCATTTTGAGACTGGATTTGCACCCTATGTAAGCCTACTTTATATACACTCTCCTGTGCTTTAATGTGAGTTTTCATTATAAATACAGTAGTCAAACAGATACTGCTAGTAATTGACATTACCTATTGCATTTAGGTAATGTCACTACTGAGGTTCTGCATTCAAGTTTGTCTAATGTTACTCAGTCAGGAAGTGCCAATTCCATTACACTGTTTTAACTCAAATTTAGCCCTTTTCTTTACACATTTCTTAGCCCAAGTGTCTGGTTCCAGTTAGCCATACGGCTAGTTTTGGGGACAGATAAGAGTTACATTTGGACTAAATGCAATGTAACTTTCAAAGATACCAACTCAATTTAGCTCAGTGGGACTGCAGAAGCATCACATGAGGCTGAACTGTGCGATGCATTTTGCAAAGAATGAGGGCTGTGAAATTTTACACAAATTACTCACATCATACTCACGTTCACGTTCTTCACAGTCTGTGTGCAGAGCTGAAAAACTTAACAACCAAGACCTATGAAAATTTACTAATATGCACTTCAAGTTTAATTTACGACAGGTTTAAAAAGACCTGAACTATCCTTTTAAAAATGTAACTATGTGGCCAATGCTATTACTCTAAATAGAAACCCTGTAGATATTTAATTTACTGGAGTATACATTAAGTTGGCTAGCAATGTTGCCTTGCACCTTCAGGTTCCAGGTCCGATTCCCTCATCAGGTCGGTGTGCGTGGAGTTTGCATGTTCTCCTTGTGCTTGGTGGGTTTCCTCTGGGTTCCCCGGTTTCTTCCCACAGTCCAAAGACATGCAGATTAGGCTAAGTGGTGTTTCCAAATTGCCCGTAGTGTGTGAAAGAGCATGTGAATGTTGACTGGCGGTCCTACCACATGGTCGTACAAATGGGAATAAATACAATGGTCCACTATTGGCCTTGACAGTTCCTAGTTGGACTAAAGAGGCTCTTAGATAAATTGGATGGATTTCATACTATCACACACCATAAATGATGCCATTTTATTACTTTGCAACGTTATGCATTAATGTTTATGTTAGTTTAACAGAATAATTAGTAAAACTATGTGCAAATTGGAAAATCACTAATTTCCTCTTTAAGTGTGAAAATTTGCCCTCAGCATGGTGCTAATTGAAGCCAAAGTTTCATGAGACTCACAGATTTCACTTACAAGACTTCATTCACAGCTTCACTAGGTCTCACGTGCATACTGAGAAAGGAAAAAAAAAAACGTATTTTCTCTGCATTTTATTTCCAACTGAGTGAAACTTTTTTTTTTTTTCTTTTTACACATCCATATACAACATTCACTGCAAATGTTTACCTACTATAGTTAGAATACTGTTACATCTCACATATTCATGTCCCAGGATGACTTCCTAAATTTCACAAGTGGGATAGCATGCTCATTCAAGCTGTAAAGACAGAGCGAGGAATAAATGAAAAAAAAATAAATAAATCTTGATTTGGGAAAGTATTCTCGTATTAAATAACTAAACACTTTAATATGCATGTCAGCTTGACATCCAGACAGTCAAAAGATAATTTTCCAATTATCCAGTCAATTATCCTTCTGTCGACTGCAAGTTAGAGAGTGAAGAAAATGGAAAGAAAAATCATTTTAGGTGTGCACTTTGCAGTACAAAATGCACATTGACAAAAGATGTATTGTTTGGCAGGAAATTACCTTAAGATTGAAAGTTATCTTATTTAAACGTCTGGTAACTTTCTGAGTACAGTGACAGGCTAATCATAATGGAAGGCGTTATCTTAAAAATGGCATTAAAATTATTTCAAAATAGCCAAATGATTACATCACATCTTCATCTTTACAGTAATCAGTTTAGGCCTAACTGACTGCAATTAAAATATGTTTATCTGAAGACATGCTTCATTTTAAAGCCAGATCTTTTATGTTACACTGCACAGTATTTAAAAGACAGAGACTTGGATTAACAATAGCACAGTACAACTGTGAGCCACAACCTTGGTGTTTCAGGAAGATGTTTAGAACTTGGTATGACTTTGCAGTTTCATCAGATGCTCGCTATAGATGGGGTGCCTGACATTACGCAGAAAACAAGTTGTATAGTGTTTAACTGCTGCTTTAAAAGCAGAACAAAGCTCATAAAGCAATATAAAGCAGTGAACTAAGATGGATTGGGCTCATTTGCAAATGCAGAAAAGTCAACAGGTCTTCTCCATCATTGCCACCTCTCTAAAACACAGCTATATGTAAATGCCAAATCTTCAGTCTGAGTGTGCTAGCAGTCCAGTTTGGTGCCTCAGCAGGAACCCGGACTCTTTGGTTTCATTTCATGCAGCAATTTATGCTGATCCATTATTGAAATTGCGAGTGATTCTAGCCATAACACGTACTGGATAAACAGTGCAAATTAGCTGGTGATGAAGAAAGGAGTGTCCTCGCAGGGTCCTGGCAATGAGATAAAGCATATGCAAATGTGGATATGAGAGGGAAAAAGTATATAGGCAGATCCTATATTTAATGCTATTTAAGTGGATCTGCCTCTTCTCATGTATACATTACATATGCCTTTCCTCATAGACATTATCACCAGCATTCAAACATCCTTAATGCTTGAAAACACTGTGGTGTCACATGTGCATGCTGAACAGGTGGAGAGCAGCTAGCAGACAAGCAGTGTTTCTAAGGCAGAGGATGAATCACAACGTCAGCCAGTATTGTGTCAAGGGAAAGGAGTCACAGGGGAAATTAAATGAGATTTCATCTGAAAGAGCAGCTCAGAGGTGTTTTTCCCCCTTGATGAATGAAAAGCACAAGCATTTGGGGTTGTAGGAATTTTAAAGAAGTCCAGAGACAAAGAGAGACAGATAGATGTAGGGAAAGGAAACAAACAGACATTAACAGTAGTGCAAAATCAATACCATGAAGGAGGTATAAATGATCTGACATTAGTTTACCAATCTTTTATAATATGTCAATATAATTATGTATAAACTTCCATTTAAGCATTTCAACTAAAATTGTAATGCTTTTCAATAAGTCTTGGGGATCTACTGTATACAGCAACTTAGTAGAAACCAGTGAGTTATATTATATAAACTAACATTTACATATGTTACTGGGTTGCTACAATTGCCTTTTAACAAATAATTGATAATTATAATTACAGTGGAACCTCGGATTATGAGTATCTCAGTTTACGAGTGTTCCGCAAGACGAGCAAAGATTGTTAATAAATTTTGACTTGAAAAACGAGTATTGTCTTGGTTTACGAGAACCGAGTATTATGTATCACGCATGTGCTTCTTGTTTTGACGCCGAGCGTCACGTGATCACAACGTTTTTTTTCTCTCTTGCGCTGCGGAATTGTGGGTAATCATCTCCCCTGCTGGTACTTAGTGCTCGTCTCTTACTGGTATAATCAACATCCGTGCTACTGTTTACTCTAACACTGTGACCACATGTGTGTGTGTAAAAAATATTTTATTTTGTGTTTGTAAGCGTGTTTATACAGCGCGCGTGTGTCTGCATGCGTATAAAGCAAAATCAAGTCTCATTAGAGGGTAAAGATCCATTTTTTCTCTCCCTCTCTGTATTCAGCCTGTCATGTTTCATTTTACCTTTGAAAAGAGTCGCAACAGAGCGGAGTTTCTGTGTAAGGCAGAGAGCCTTTACAGCCCCCCTTCCACCCTCTCCTCCTCTCGGCTTCACATACACATACAGACACACACTCTCTGCCTTACACAGAAACTCCGCTCTATCGCGATTCTTTTTATAAATTTATCCCCCTTTTTCCTAATTTTCCGATTTTCTCCCCTAATTTAGTAGTGTCCAATTCCACCCAGT
>JAOVVB010161099.1:0-11620 GCA_028570985.1 Heterobranchus longifilis | reverse complement strand
CTAAATAACGCACCAAAGGTAGGCATGACCATTTTCAAAGGGGTCCCTTGACCTCTGACCTCCAGATATCTGAATGGAAATGGATTCTATGGGTACCCACAAGTCTCCCCTTTACATACATGCTCACTTTATGATAATCTCATGCAGTTTGGGGAAATACCCTGCAGTTTTTCTCATGCAATGCAAATGTGTTATTCTCGTCTATTCTAAACGGGTGTATTTGAATATTTCTGCATACTGGGGACTTCCTGTTTCAGGGCGCCGGGCAGATTTCCCGGAGGCTTTATCCCTGCACTGTTCACATATTTAGCCAGACGAGTTTTGTTGTTGTTATCATTGTCTTCTGTCTGTGATGTTGCATCTTTTGAAAATCAATAAAAAGTGAATTACAAAAAACATGTGCTTAAAATAATTTAAAGTGATGGAGTTTGTGCTATTCAAAATTTTGACAGTAAGATTTTATTTTTTACTGCAAATGTATCAGTCTCCTTGATTACTAATAATCGGTATCAGCCCTGAAAAAATATATTGGTCAACCGCTACTGTGTACGTCTACTTGTTTAGTTGTAAGTAGAGCAGCTTGTGTCAGTGGATTTGTACCTGCACAGATGCGTGTTAGCGTCTGGATAACCATCCACTTGTGCTCAAAGGAGCTGGTCGATGTTTCCAGGATGGTCAGAAAAATCTCCCGGAAAAACACCTGAGGCAAAGAGAGGAGAAGCGTCAGTGTGACTCTTTAAATCAGACAAGCTGCAGCAGGTACATTTATAGAGACATGTGCGGTGTGTGTGTGTTCCTCTGCGTCTGTACCTCGATCTGCATCTTCAGGTGCACCTTGAAGTGGGAGAGCAGCGTGAGGAAGATAGCCAGTGAGAGCTCAAAGACCTCAGGCACAGAGGAGACGCCGTTTTTGGACAGCGCAACGCACAGATACTGCTTGATGGCGTTGACGAACATCTCGTGAGTGCGAAACACCGGCCCGGCGCCCTGCAGCACGGAGAGCAGCAGCTGCAGGGAGACGATCTTAGACCGCAGCTCGTGGGATCTGCAGAGGAGAGGGACGGTATGGGCATCAGTTACACTGTACATATAAAGGAAATCAAAGCTCCCACACCTTCTTAAAGCGGCTACAACTTTTTTCGCACTTTTTTTACCGCTCCTAGCGTTTGAAAGTGGTATTATTGATAGCGCTGAGAGCCACAGAGCCACAACAACACACAGGACACACTGCGTTTGTTTCTAAAAACGATCACCACCACTTTGGAAACAAGAGAGGAGACAGAAGCATGTGTACTCTCACACACGTCCACCTCAAGAAGCCGTGTTCTTTGTTTGGATTATCAAACAGACAATCTATCAGATGTTTGTTTCTGCCGATCTGTCCGTCAGCATGTAGCTAGCGTTAGCAACACGGCTAGTGACGTGGCTCGCACTCAACATTTACTTCATGATAATTTAAAGCAGAAAAGTTATCTGTAGCCGGCCGCTTTAAACATCAAATTCAAAGACTTTTCAAGGAATTTCAAGGCCTGATTCCCTCAAATTCAAGGACCCAACACTACATAGTTTGAGACACGGATCAATGTTCATTAAAACACTGAGAATTTTTATAATGAGAACTAGCAGTGAAATGACAGAACTGTGATCAAGTCTCTCTCCTACAAAGTTACATTCTCAATTCCCAAAAATACAAATAAACCGTATTCTCAGTTACGTTTCAAAGGCAAAAAAATTCTACCGGATTACGGTCGCAGTTTTAAACACCTCGTTAACTTTGTGAATTGATACAAAACACAGATGAAAAGGTCGTGGTTTGAGTTAAAATAAGTGTGTTTGTTACTACTAACTATAATCACAACGTTTGTTAAAATAGTGATTTCTGGTTTCATGCGGACTTTAATTAGAAAAGTTAGAACAAGTTTTTGTAATACGTCAAAAAACAAAGTAATCTGGGAGAAAATACATTTCTCCTGGAAACAAAATTGAGAATGCAGTTTCGTTGGATGGGAACGTAATTTTTAGGAGACCAGGCTGCTGCGAGGAAACACACATGCAGACAGCAGAACGAAGCCTGTTTACTGACGTTCAGTAAACAAAATATCAACACAACTTCAGTTTCTATTCTTGCACAAAAATATATAAATTCAAGCACTTTCAATGAATCAATCAATAGTGTTCCAGTTTCTTCTAAGTTAAGGGAAACACAAGATGAAGATACTTGAGTATAATGGTGTTTCATCTCGGTATTTATTTAATGTAGGCCAGTCTGACTTCTTCCGGGCTCGGTTTACTGCGGCCTATTCACACGGACGAGCTGAGAGTCTAACGTTACAGTAACCGGAGAAGACAAGGCCACACCACCATGGAAAAGGGCAAGATAACCTGCAGAGACAGAGATGAAGCGCTCTGTGTAAGCCAAAGGCATCTATGCTCAACGGTAGCATGACAAAACGATGTTGCCACATAAAAGACCAAAAGTGTGTCAAGGAAGGTTTTCAGAACGCGAGCATGTAACGTGTTACCGTCATCATATGAAATGATTCAGGATGTTACAGGAAACGTATAAAAGATATCTTCATGGTGTGCTGTAAAAACAACTGGGATGAGGTAAGACTTAAGGAGATACTTTGCAGATTTTAAACAGATTTTTAAAGAGTAAAATTCAAGCACTTTTCAAGGTACCTAAATCAAAAAAGTTCTCCTATCATCACATCCAAATTGTTACTATAAATGCAAAAGATAAAGTTTACAGAATTCTAGGAGACAGCAAACAAATATGACGACCTTATGGTTTCATTTCAAATATTTAAAGGTCCCATATTGTAAAAAATGCCTTTTTTTTAAATTATATCGCAGGTCTAGGTGTTATATAAATACTGTGAAAGTATCAAAATGTTCAGTCCATGGAGAAATGCACACAGCCTGTATTCAGAAACTGTGCCTTTAAACGAGCCGTCAGGACTTCCATACAGTTGTGATGTCACAACTCTACTATATATTGCTGCATTCAGGTGCTGCTCGGACATCCCAGTTTCAGAGTTGGGAAGTCGTTCCTCCGACTTCGGTGTTCATGAACTTGAAGCAGCTTGATGTCAGAATGTGGAAAAAACATGGACGCCACATTATTGTCCATCGTATTTTATATGAATTATGGGATTCTATCCCTGTTTTATGTTGATTTTATGACAATTCTCCCATGTAAAGCATTGGGCTGCCTTTCTTGTGTGCATTCAATACATGGTTACAACCATATTAGGTCTACACATTAGCCTATATGTGAACAAAGAAATTATATAAAAATAAAAAGTCCCTTACCATTAACTTTTTAATGGTAAGAACACACTGGTGTTTTGGGGAGGTGGGCTTGAAGAGACGGGCTCTAAAACTGAGCATTTCAGACAGAAGCTGAATACAGGTATATTCAGACCGACAGTACGAGAAAAACAGTGTGTTTTGTTTACATGTTTAAACATGTTCTAGTAGAAGCCCCAAATACAGATATGAACCTGAAAATGAGAAGAATATTGGACCTTTCAGAGTATATTTAAGCATATTCCTAACATTGAAATCATAATGGTTATGAATTTGTAGAATTTTCCAAACTTTCAAGACCCTGAAACCAGCTCTGTGTCATCTTAGTGCAAGCTCTGTGTGTAGATGAACGGTGTTTGACTTGGTCGCAGCGCACGGAACGGAGCTTTACTGCGTACAGTGCACTGGCGGATCTCGGCAGACCTCCGCTGCTTTGCTCCACGGGGAATTCTGTGCGCTGCGACCACAGAGGGAAGCCAAACGCCGTTCATCTACACACAGAGCTGGATTTAAATCTGCAAAATATATCTTTCAGAAGACTGGTTATGCAAGGTATCGTGCAGTTAGAGGTCAGGATCATCACATGAAATCCAACACTCACTTTGGGTCTGGAGGTCCTTCAGCTAGAGGCTTCATGGAGAGTTTGCACAGAGAGCGGAACACCAGAAAGGCATCTTTCTGCAGGATGTGGGAGAATCGGGCGGCCCCATGGGGTCCCTGCAGGGCCTCAGAATCCTGAGACAAATGAAGAAAGTCAGTCTTACTTTTTATGAATACAACACGTCTACATCAAAAAAAAAGGAAAGCAACAGCTCTGATTTGTTTCTGTTTGGGGAGGTTTGTGGCAGAGCTCTGGAGGACCTGAGGTTTGAGTCCAGAATCTTAACAACAGGGTAAACGTGCTCCCTTCAAAAGTTTCTCATTTTACTTTTACTCATCACATTCTGGTAGCAGCACTTCACTGCTTACTACACTGAAAAACTTTATAAAGGCACACACATCCAAACGATTAAAACTAAGTGCTGGACAGACGGGCATGTAAGTCTGCACTCGATCAGTGATCCCCAACCATTTTCCTTTCCCTTTTCTATCATTGAGTAAACTGATGACCGCTGATTAAGTGACAATTTTATGGATATTTCATATATTCAATGCATAACAATAACAGCACAGAACACCTGATAAAATCTACAATTCATCCAAATAGTGAACACAATAACTGCAGGAAGTTTGTGTAAAACGAGCGATTTCGATGAATTTTGAGCAGATTATTTCCTGTCAATATTAAATGAGCTTTCCTCTTATTTTCAGGAACTTTTAATACAATTCTGTTTGTATTTGTAATTTGTAACAATCAAACACACTTAATAGGCTTCCTTTTTGACAAACCCAGTGTTTTCTTCTCCCTGACCATTGTTCTATCAGCTCTTTGGTTGTTTTAACTGCGTGTTTTTCAAATGCAGAACAAGACTGTGGATATATCTTGTGTTCAGGTCTTCACCTCTCTGAAATAATAATCCATACTTTAAAAATAACAATTTAATTCAGTTTTCTTCACAGAAATGAATGAAATGCTGAGATATAAGATAATAATATATAGGCTATATTTTTAAAAAGTTGTCTTACACCCTTTAAAATCAAGAAAACCACCAACTCCAAACGACCAGCCCCCACCTTTCCACCCCCAAAATGTCTGAGCGCTGTGACATGGTGTTGGTGGTATTAGGTGTTACACAGGGGTCCATTTCCCTCTCAGTTGTCTGAGTGGAACACACCCGCTGCGGCGGGGCTCCCCCTCAGCTCCATGTGTGACAGTAATTTTACACAGCCGGGGCCCTTGGTCCCGGAGGTGGGCCATTAAAGTTCAGGTGAGGTTAATTACAGAGAATTGTTAAGCCTGCTGCTGCGCGCTGGACGGGTGGGAGGGATCTGACGCCTCCAATGCTGATTTCTGTGTGACACGGCCGTGCCGGCTCCACGGGTGTTCAGCGGCAGATTTACACACAACACCTACAAGCGCCAATCATTAACTGAAACGGCTCGAAATTAAACCCCACAACACCGCCACATGAAAATACTACAGCTTGTGATTACGCTCGACGTATAAATTACCACACACAACGTGCAATTCTCCATATGAAGTACACAGAAATTGACCTTTAAATAAACAAATTTAGGAAACATATTTCATATACACAGAAAGCCATCTCTAATTTCTACCAAGAGGTTATATTAACTCTGAGCCGAGCCAAAAGCAGGAGCTGGAAAACAAGCAGGAAAAGAATGACTCAAAGATGCAGTCTGCTGTGTTTGAGTAAGGATGAGATTATATTGGATTAAAGGGGATTTTTGCAATGCAAATGAATGCACCTCAAATCAATAAGGCCTGTTCTACTCAATATACAAACTAATTAAGAGGTAATACAATCAAACTAGAATAAAATAGATTGTGCAGCTTCCTCAGAAAGAAATCCAATCAAACCTTTTTATGTGAAAAGATAAAATCTAAAGCGATCTTTCTTTGTACGAATAATGACCTCGGCTTTGTGTCCATTTAATAAGGAAAACTTGTCTTAAGAGGTTACGCTCAATGTGCATATTCTAATCAATATGAATTACATAGGGTTTTATCTATGTTATCTGCTCCAGACTGCTAAGCTAATTAATGTTTTATCGAGTGTTTTAACTCAATTATTTCGCAAAGTCAAAGAGGTTCAACACAATTTTCTATGAGCGGCCGGAACATTCAGAGTGGAGGGGAGGTCGTCGACTCTGCAGCCTTTAAAAGAGTCACAACCAACACAAGACGTATATACTCAACTTACAAATGTATTCACATCAAATATTTGAATTAAACAAGAAAAGTGGTAGTGAAAATATCAGTGTCGTGGACTATTTTGAGCACAATGGCTCTCTGACACGGTGTTACATTTTGCCTTGTATCATTACTAAAGTTTGGAGAGTCCCCCCTCCTCTTGCGCTTCATTCCAGCTGATTGCTCATTTTCTAATGCTAATGGTGCTAGGCTGGGGCTAGGGTTTCTCCCCTGTCAGCTGGCCACTGGGGCTGTGGGACGGATCTAATGGGCTCTGACAGGAGGGAACTGATCTCATTCAAAGGGGATTTGATATGTGGCATGAATGTGGTGACCCTCAATGGACATATTAATGACCGTTATCATTCACAGACTTTGTGCCATTCATAAAGCCCCTTTCTGTTGGATGCACCGGTGCTGCGCCAAATGCCATGACTTATGGATGAGCTGGCCATATATTGTTTTCACTGCCTTTTAGGTAACACGTCAAAGTGAGTCAGAGCTCTGCTCCGGTGGCAGAGGCTGGTCGAACGGTGTGAGCAGCATAGCGCAGTAAATAATAACATGGTGGGTGTTGTTTACAATTCAATTACGACCACACGCTGGCGGAGGAAAAGACAAAAGCCTACAGTCACAGGAGACATCAGTATGGAGTCACACAGTCAATATTTAGCTTCACCCCCCCCCACTGCTATTTATGACTGAGGCTTCTCTTCGTGCATTCAAAGTATTGTTTGTGCTCATTTCTCATTATTACTGCCTCAAAGGTAAGCAAAGTCAGACAAGTAGGAAAATAGTGAAAGGATCCAGAAGAGGTTTGTTAAAATGACACACATGGTGAGAAGATGTTTTTTTTTTTTTATAAATTAGATACAATTTAGCAGCAAATGCTAAAGAACATACTTGCTTTCCAAAATGATGATGTGAGACGGTTGCCAAGCAGCACACTGTTAGAGACCACTGATCAAGACCAATAAAACCAGGTCAGGACAAAAGAGTTATGTTAACTGTTGATTTTTGTCATTTAAGTTGTAATTTAAGTAAGTTATGCCCAAACCACAATGTTTTTCCTAAACGTACCCTGGTGTCTGAACTTAAGTTTTGTTTGAATTCACAAAAGGGATCCTGAATGTGCAGTGGCGTGCTATTTATACATTTCCCCTGAGATCACGTTGATATACGCTGCATATGAAACATACAAATGCAACATATCAGTGGTTTGCAGAAACGTACAATGGCAACATTAATTTTGGCGATTGGCTTGAAATGATTGTATACATAATATATGAATTTTATCCACCAGAATACTTCTGCTTTTCCATCACTATCCAACAAGGTTCATACATCCCAGAAAAACGTGACTGAGCCAAAGGAAGGAAAAATAAGGTTACAAACATGTGGACGCTTTTGAATAAACAAGTCTTAAAAAGGCACAGCACTGCTCTTGCACAAAATGGAGCAGCCACAATTAAATGTCTCGGGCAGGATGTTCATCAGAGTGTGGTTTTCCGAAAAAATCCCAAACAAATCTAGCCCGTCTATAAATGGGAGAACCGGCCAGAAAAGTCATATTCAGCCGTACGTGCATCCGGTGAGAAGTGAAGAGGAGCGATTCTTCATTACACGAGGGCTGCAACCACACGCGGCCGAGTGGCTGCAACCTGAGCTCTTCTCCTGGTACCTGGCTAAGATATCTGTCTGAAAGCCATGCACCCTCCAAAAGAACAACAAACACATGATGCAACTCTCAAAGGTTCATACACCCTGTATTAATCAAAAATCTGAGAAAGTATATTCATCATGTCACGTGGACATATTTTAATGTATGTCTCTTTTTAAGCAAAAGGAAACAAACAAAATTAAAATCCGCTTTGAAATCAAAGAGACGTGCGTGTGTTCTGAAAAACACACAAATGGTTACTATTACAAATGTATCATCAACCTCTGATTTTAGGGTTACTTTGATTAATTATGAGCATATTCCAAGTGTTTTCCATTCCCCCATTTTCCCTGCATGCTCTATTAGCAGAGCGGAGGTGCAGATCCGAGCGCAGCAGCAGCAGCAGCAGCAGCAGCAGCAGCTTGCGAGGTGCTGGGAAGTGTTTCTTGACAGCTGCACAGGAAGTTACATCCCTCCACACGTCGAGGTGTCACCAGCAGTATTTTAACATTTCCAATTTTAATCTCAGATTCCTGCCACGTGTCAGCTTCAAAATGAAGTTCCGCTCCTGCATCCTTGCTGCCTCCTAATAACAATCTGTGTAACTGCCACAGAGATGCCTGGCCCCACTCACTTTCTTTGTTCTGCTCATTTTTTAATTCATCAAAATGTGCTTACAAAGTAAGATGCAATGCTATTTAAAATGATTTAAAGTGCAGGGTATAAAACACATGGCTGATACTTGATCATATGCTCATCATTAGGAATGAATAAGTTCTGCTTGCTATCGTAATAATATAAGTAATTATGCTACTTTATACTTCTACTCTGCTACAATTCAGAGGAGGTCTCCATTACTACAGTTCAAATCTAAAACATATGATTATCTTATGAAATAATGATGCATTGTTATAGATTAAACTACCAAGCAAAGTAGTCTAATTTGCCCCACCACACCAGCTACAATATTCAAATATTATTTACCCAGTCAATATTATTACCAGGCTGATATAATCATCTGATAATATACTATAAGGTTGCACAGAGACATGCCCTAACTCACAATGTTAATGCAGTGTGAAGAATTTTAAGTTGCAAACTAATTTTTCCGACATCATGAATGCAGCACAAATGCCCTATCTCGCAATGTTAACAAAAGTGAAAAATTATTTGTATATTCGCTCCAGAATGTCGGCTCTTCCTTGACCCATGCTACACACTTCCACCAAGTTTCATGAAATTCGGGCCAGTAGTTTTTCCATTATCCTGCTGACAAACAAACAAAAAACAAAAACAGACTAACCTTGGCAGAGGTAATAATATAGTGCTAGTACAAGTAAAACCTTTGTTACTTGTGAGTATTTTTACATTGCGATATTTCAATTTTTATCGAGAACAGAGGGAATTTGTCAAAGAAAGACATGCGTTTGATGTACAGATGCATTGTGATTCACACTGAGCGTTCGATGAATTACAATCACTGATTAAACATCCTAAAGCAGATGTAACAAAAGAACAAAACGAGCACCAACAACATCACCAAAGTGCTGCTCTTCGCTCCGAGGCTGAGGCAGCAGGACATTTTTGCCTGGCTTCCTCCACAGCCTGGAAAATCCTCCCCACATTACTACCATTGTGAGAGCTACTTTGCTTTCACAGTCCAAAGATCAAAACAGCAGCCATGTTTCCAAAGAACAAATGTCTTACCAGCTGGGCTGGTGTGAACACAGATATAATGCTGACAGGAAGCCGAGGCAGTCACTTGTAGAGCCAATTATGGGCAGAGCCGTGGGGGAAGGTTTACAAACACCGCTTTTCTTGTGTCGCGCTACTCTGAGGTATATGATTAACTTCCTCACCAAAAGTACCCAGGCAGCCCCGGAGTCTGCCCTCTTTGTAGGTGGCAAAGCTGGTGAGTCGTGGCACAGCCCAGCCGACACCAGACTACCGAGCAAAACAGAAAGTGGGCTGCGACCAAAAGAGTTCACTTTGTTGTTTTCATTACTGACTGTACTTCCACATTCTTTGGCTTTTAATGGTTTTTCTTTAGGACATATTTAACCGTTAAGTTTTACAGTGTTGCTATCACTGGGGGAATGCTGGTTATAGCCTCTCCTGAAGCCACAGAAGCTTTGCGTTCTCCATCGGAGTCATGAGGAATTCAAATGGACCCATCCGAAGAAAATACCTTTGCTTTCAGAAGACTAATTACAGGCCTTTGCCATGAATGGAGGTGGAGGAGCAACTTAATTAACTAGTCTCTAGATTACCCTGCATTATTCCACTGCTGCATTCCCCCAACCAAAATCATTTCACAGGATTTTTACTCAACAGTTGCGTTAAAAAAATAAAAAAAAATTCCCTGGTGTTCAATCTAGTTTGAATCAAAATAAGCAGCGTCCACAGTGAGTGCCTCCTCCCATGTGGCATTGTCATGGTGCAGAGCAGGGTTACCAGCAAACAACAGTCTTTTAACTATCCGTGGTCTAGCAGCCCTCCTTCACTGTCGAATTTAAAAAGTTCCTTTCACCACATCTGCCCTATTTGTGCTGCCTTTTCTTCACCTGACTTGCTCAAGAGATTCCCTTTATCTTAGAGGTCATTTCATTCAACTGGGCAACAAACACAAGTGAATATAACTGTCCCCAATCTTTCCCTTGCAGAATTCATGCTTGAGTTGCCTCAAATAAAGAAGGTCCCCGCCAGCAAGAAGAAGGAGCTCTATAGGGGCAGCTCTATAGAAAAGACTCCCTGTATCATACAGTCCCCCTTTACAACTCTACATTTCCATTTAATGACACCCTACATATTAACCCTGGTCAGCATCCAATTACACAGAATAAGTGAATTATCTGTGCCAGCATGCAATTTGAAAATGTTTTTCATGCAATGCGGGGACAAGGGGGAGCGGGGGGCCCTTTTTTTTCCATCAATCCAGCGTTCATTAAAGTGCGAGCTGGTGAGTTATTTCGAATCCATTAACTCTAAATACAGGTGATTTCCAGCCCCTTTTTACACAGGACCACCGAGATTCCCTGTCATGGAGTGTTATAGGGGTGTAGAATGACACCGGCACAACTGATTTGATGAGCTTTCCTCCTCAGGCCCGCACTCAACCAAACAAACTGGCCGGGCAACCAACAGCGCTCCATTCATATTTAATTACAGCCTGCTAACATCGCTTGTGGATAACATTACACCCGGCAAAAAATGGAGGGAAGAACTGCAATGAAATTTAAAAAAAATGTAACATGGTTAACGTGATATAATTTGTAATTCAGGACACACAAAGGGGATTTTTGATTATTTTATCCAAATCAGATAAATTGAGTCAGTGAGGGCAGCACCCATCTCTCGTTTAATGGCATGTAAATAACACCAGGTGGTGAATATTAAGTATCAAACGTGGGACACAGCAGTCTGTGTCACATGACCCACCTCCGTGGGTGTAAAGTCACTGCTGGCCTCCCAGGCGACAAGCTTGTGTGTGTGTGTGTGTGTGGGTGTGTGTGTGTGTGTGTGGGTGGGGGTGTGTGTGTGTGTGTGTGTGTGTGTGTGGAGCGAGGGGGGTTTAAGTTAGAGATGACCAGATGAGAGGTGGCTGAGTCTAGCCAAGCCATGTCAAGTTACTGAGTGCTGCTGCGAGAGCACAAACCTGCTCCCTGTGACTCACTGAGCTGTAGATACACCAGGAGACATGCTTCTGCTCAGAACACACGCCTGCAGCATAGTTTCATTCATCATACGACACCTATAGCAAGTGCAGCTCGTGGACCAATGGCAGCCCTAAGAAACATTTCGTAGTGTAATATGTAAAAAAAAAAAAAAAATCA
>JAOVVB010161071.1:0-11620 GCA_028570985.1 Heterobranchus longifilis | reverse complement strand
ACGCATCATATAAATGTTTCTAAAGTGACGTAGTTTATCAGGAGGAGGACGGTACCTGAGCGAGAGGCAGCCAAGCAGCAGACTGCAGCAGTTCGAGACCAACAAACTGTTTTTTAATGAGAGTTCAGGACAATAACAATAATAATAATTTTTGTTATTTGCATTGTTTACGTAACTTAGGCTAAATTTGTGTAACAAATGTCCTCATTTTCACCCAAAACCACAATGTTTTTCCTCAACTTACTCATCTAGTTTTGTTGCCTAAACTTAAGTTTTGTTCAAATTCACAAAACTGCGACTGTAGTGAAACACCATAGTTTGGCATGTTAAAAAAAAGTGACTGTCATAAAAAAAAGTGCTCTTTACCATGAGCTCACGTCGATATCTACATATGAAATGTACAAATGTAACATATCCGTGGTTTGCAGAAATGTCCAATTTATTCTGGCGATTTGGTTGCATAGCAACACTAATTTGCCTCAGACAGCTCAGATAAGCTCCCACCTGCTTAGGACATGATCAGCAGCCCTGCCGCTGCCTCTTCCTTCCCATGATCCCTTGCAACGTTGCCTGTGTCTGGCCCTTCCTGGAACCTCCTAAAAAAAAAAGGTTTCCCTCCACCCCTCCTCTTCCTTCATTCCCACAACTCCCAATAACACCGTCTGACATGTCCAGAAACCCTCCCAAAGCCTTTCTTTCTTCAATCTCACAACTCCAAACAGCTCTACCGTGCGTCGCTCACTGGTGAGGAGAGGGGAGGAAAGCTGGCTGACAGGGGCATCCATACACACTCCTAAATCTGCCAAGGCAAGACGCTGGCACAGACAAAAAAATAACAAAAGCCTCCCGATCCGCGGCCGGGGCAGCGCAACACTTTATCTGCGAAGGCAAAACAAAGGAAGGCCTGTTGAACACTCCGACTGTGTTTACTTTCGAGGAGGAACAATGCCTTTAAGAGGAGGGGGCAAGGACTGATGTGGCACTTGAGGGCCTCTCCGAAAAAACAGCACTTCATTTTGATTCACAGCGAGTTTAAGAAAACAGTTGTAGCAGTCTGGTCTATAGGGGCCGGACAAATTGAATGTGGAGCGGCAGATGAAGGGAGAGAATACAGAGGACAAGACACAGAGATAGTCCAGGTGGCAATAAAAATAAAAGTGATTTCTTTCTTATCCCATCGTTGTATTTCTTTACCCCACCAAAAACCTTGAGTGGGTCTTGAAAAGCACTTTTGTTGGTCACTTAATGACAAATGTAAACAGCTGAAAACAACAGCAACAAACATACTGTAAGCTAGGCATGGGACCATATGAAAAATTCAAGTCACGATTATCCTGACCAAAATAATTGTGATTCACAATATCATCCCGATAATCAACAAAATATGCTTAAAACTGGAAATCACTTTACCTTACATTGTGCTTTGTTGGGACTTTTCTTCTCGAAACATTACGACATTTTTCTCAAAACATTTCAACTTTTTTAAAGAAATTTGTATTGCACCACAGATAGGACACTGTAGTAAACTGCAGTCAATTCGTGAGGATATTCACGATATATGGAAATAATGGAAATTCACCACAATCAATTTATTGTGAGTGTTTTTAATCATGATTTACGATAAAAATGATTATTGTCCTCTCCTTATTGTAATCTGTGTAACATAATTGTGCTGTTATTTATGGTGCGATACTCAAATGATTCCTTATCATACATGATCTCTTTGAAAACAATATCTGATCTGACTTCTGACTGTTTGCACTTGTTCCCTTGTTTTTCTAGTAACATCTGCAACTGCAGATCATTGTTCCTGGAAACCAACACATGAACCTAATAAGCTAATAGCTTATTAAAGCATCTCTGCTCATCCATCAGTGATGTGCAGGTGTTTTGTCTTAAGCAGCTGATGGGAAACACCTGCTGTCATCACGTCATTGTTGTGGCCAAAAGTGGAACTGATACTTGAAAGTTTCAGCTCGTGGAGAGAAGTCTGTCTTAGGATTTACTCAGTATGAGTTATGGATGGGGAGGGGGGGGGGAGGCAAGGGGAGATAAACATAAACATTATTTCACTGTATATTATCACAGCACCTGCTTGACATCAAACATCATTCATCAATAGTGCAGTTCAATGATTCAGAAACTGCGGAAACATTAACAGTTTTAGCCTTGAAATGACTGGCTGTGAAGTGGATTCACAAATCTTGCAGAATAGAAATATCTAGAAATATTTTGATAATAATATAACATACAGAAATGACCTGGAAAAATAAATAACTAAAATACAGTATATATGTATTTTAGCAAACCTCCACCTTCAGCACTAATATTGATATCTGTGTTTCACAACTTTTAGGATTCATCACAAACATAACAACATTCAAGTCACGAATCTGAAACATGAATAGGGTTTTTTTTTTCTTTTCTTCTCTCCAGATCTGAAATGCCAACCATATTGCCTTGTCTCTAGGGAATAAGAAAAGCTTGATGTACTTCAAGTTTCCAAATTTACCTGCAGCCTCCCAACAGTCTTGGGAACACAATCCCATACGGTTATGAATGATGAAACAGAAATGAACAACTGTTTTTTTTTTTTTTTTATGTGCCTCTGCAACAGTCACCCTGGCCTACTTTTTCCTCTAAGTGCTGAACCAAAAACCCAGCCAGGACATGAAGATGATTTTTAGCTGTGTGAATAAAACTTCAGGCATGACAGGCATCTCTGTGTTAACTCATCATGACTGCTATGAGATCCTGTAAGACCTGTTGGGTGAAAGCTTGAAACTTAGGAGTCAAGTGTATTACGTACATAATAAAAACACATTCCTGAAGTGTTGCAGGTGATATATGGTAATCCCTCATTGAAAGGCAGGGTTTATGTTTGGTTTGGCCATTTGAATTTAATTCTCTAGTTCTTAAAATGACTTGGTTAAAATATTTGACAGTCTTACAGATGGTTCTCAAGGATGTGGGGTTACTCAGGATGTACTAGCCTGCAGTATTACTCACCATCAACGACAGGCTGTTGACTTATTACTGATACATTGTTCTTGCTCCATAGTCATGGTTTTGCTGTCGTATTTATTGTGTGGTTCTGATGAGTCATTATCAGTAGATTGATATCTGTTCTTTTGTTGTTTTTCCCTTTATTCGTGATTCTGTCTATCTTTAGTTTCTTTCCACGTTCTGCCTTCACATGCATATTTACTAAAATCAACAGTTCTTATAAAATGAACGACTGTACAACTGTTTCCGCTTCACATAGTAAATAACTCACACGGTTTGGTAGGTGACATTAAGATACGCACATGATTTTGGGTTTTTATAAATTAACTAGACTTACTTTTTGAAGCCACACCAAATCATACTAAAGTTGACTATCTGTTTGTTTCTCTCTCTCTCGCTCTCTTTTTCTCAATGATACAGTTTGGAAAGCTGTCTCCTGATCTCTTCACCAGTGATTCAGACTTTATTTACTTTAAACCACAGGAATTGGTCATGACCTGACGGCCTGTTTAAACCCAAGGCAAAACCCCATTTCACTGAAGAAAAAGAGCTAAATGTAGCATCCAATTTACCCAGACCTTTCCAAACTCCCTCACGATGAGCCGTGCTAGGAAATGAGGAACAAGGTCAGTGATTCACTTTTCATTATATAATACCATAATATTAAAGGTAAAGTAACACACATAAACTGCTGTTGAAATATACAGAGAACAAGTAAAATCATCATGTCTCTTATGGTTTTACTGTATGCAATACTCAGACACTGATGATGATGATACATTATAATATATTACATATTAATTAAACTGCAACATAAAAAGATGGAAATCATTGAAAATAACTGTAATAAATAAATAACTGTGCCATGAGTCACACTTTCTGACTCATCACAAGGGTTGGCTTTTAACTTCAGCTGCATCAGCTGAATAGTGAGCCCACGTCTATATTTTACAATGTGTTTGAGTTATATTTGGCACTGAGGATGGCAGTGTCTTCTATGTCCCGATCTGTATGTGTTCACTGATGTAAACCAGATTTGGGATTTTGAGCTGAGTGTGACTCACCTCTTGTGATGGTTGGCTGTCAATTATTGAGTGCACTGAGGTGTGTTCAGGTGTATGCCAATTTCCCCAAAACAGAAAGAAAAAATAATTAAGGAAACAATACTATGATTAAAATGTTCAAAATAACAGTCCATATTGCAACACAAATAGACTTCCAATGTCTAATAAATAAACAAATAACTTGTTTATACTGCTTTATCCTGTATACAGGGTCACAGGGGCCTGGAACCTATCCCAGGAGACTTAGGGCAGGGTACACCCTGGATGGGATACACCCACCATGCCTAACCTGCATGTCTTTGGTCTGTGGGAGGAAACCCGCCAAGCATGGGGATAACTTGCAAACTCCATGAGCACTCAGCCGAGGTGGGAATCGAACCCACACCCTGGAGGTGCAAGGTGACAGTGCTAACCACTAACCCACCATGTCACGTCAATATAATAATTTAGAATTAGAAACTAAAACAATAGTATTAATAATTCTAATTAATTCATTTAGTAAAATATTAGTTTTAGCTTACTTGTATAAATATGGTATAAATATTAATAAGGTTATTATTATCAATAGTAGCCTAATAGTGGTAAAATTTAAATGTATATATTTTTAAGTTTCACTTTATTTCACTTCACTTCATGTCGTTAGATTTACATACAGAATTCGAGTCTTCCATTTTTCATGATTATTTATTGTTTTTGGTTTCTTTATCATTGCTTTCCTGCTTATTTGCTCCTCTCTGAAGTGAAACTGTCAACTGCCGCACTGTTGCCACTGTTCCCAGATCAGTCATGCGGTGTTATTTGTGGATAATGAAAAGCCACAGCTGGTCCGGGAACAGTCGGAGAAACAGTGGGGATGGCGTGAAAAGGTCATGTGATCATAGCGTTCATAACGAAGACAAGCCCCGCCTACTACATAGGTTGCCAGATTGATGTCAACCCCTTGATTTGTTTTAAAATTGCATTATGGTTGGTTGACTTCACATTCATGGAGTAAGATTAATCAGTAAGTCCCCTAAAAAAAATTCTTAAATATTTTGATGGATATTTTGAAGGAATAAAATGGCATTAAAAAAAACAAAACATTTACACATTTGTTTCCCTTGTAACTTAAACTTACCCCAGCAAACAACCAAAGGTGATTTTGGGGTCCTACTTTTTAAGTTGTCTAGTTTTACCACTGTGCTTATCTGATTATGTCCAGAATGGAGCTATTAGCAGATATATAAATGTTCTTTTTTGGACAAATACCTTAGACAGGACTCTGGATATATTAGAGGACAGACACAGAATATCTCACAGGTGCCTTCGAAAGTTCTGGGAATTTCACAGGTGGAGCTGGAATCCATCAAAAAAAGAAGAAGTAAAATGAATAATTGGATAAATAGATAAATAAGCCAAGGGTTAGGGTTAGCTAACAAACAAATATGTGCATAATAGGTTGTTTTATTGATTTTATTCATTTCGTCACTCATCTTGGGTACCTGCTTTATCCTGCTCTTGGTTGGAGTGGATTCTGTCCCAGGAACACTAAGAGTAAGGGGAGTAAAACCACACAAACACACACACACACACACACACACACACACACACACACACACACACACACACACACACACACACAAAACCTAACCTTTGGACACAGTTTCTAATTCAATGTTGTTTGTTTAGTCATTTATTTTCTACAAGGTGGTATCAAAATATTACGAGACTAGTTTTGTAACACACCAACAGATGGCTGCACAGTCACAGGGAGCACCGACCTTCATAAGTTAGTGTGCCAAAAGACATCATCCTGTGCTATTCTGATCATATACTGTAAGTTACCACGTCTGTTTTTTTCATCATGGACAGCAAGTTAGGAATAAAAAGCGAACATAAAATTCTGCTTGAAACTGGGCAAATCTGCCACAAAGACGCTTGACACGATTCGGCAGGTTTACGAAGAGTCGTTCGAGGTGTTTCAAGTGGCACGAGTAGAACATCACTGGAAGAAGACGAGAGATGAGAAAGACCTTTATAGAGCTCAAGCCCTGAAAATGTTGAAATATAAAATATAGAGAAAGAAAATCAGGAAATACCATGGAATCAGAATGGGGTGCCAAAACTTTTGACTGGTAGTGTGCGGTAGAGGCAATTCTGCACAGACATTCCACATACCCATATGTTTTTCAGAGATGGGATGAAACCAGAGGAGCATGAGGAGAACACAAAGCTGAGTATCAAACCCTGGACTCTCTGTCTATTTCCTGAATGCTGTTAGGATTACAAGGGTTCTTAGTGGCTCAATCTGGCAACCCATGCAGGAGGGAGCTTTACCTCCTCGTACTGTAACAAACTTGCCACCGAGCTTCTGAGATCAGAGAAGATCAGAGCCGAAACTGCGTTTGGATCTGTGTCTGATCCGAGCTGATGAAGTCGGAGGTGAAGCTCTGGATACTGATGGTGAGTTCAGTGGGATTAGTGAAGCTTTTATTTCACTTCCTAGTGATTAGACCTGAAACTCATTAACTGTATACAGCACTGACAGGGGAAACAATGCGTCCTTTACATCAGTGATGGATTCATTCCTGAGTGTATTTTGTAGCCTTGTTATGCAGAAGTGTGTCAGGAGTTTGTGAAAGTGTGCCAGCTATACAGTCCTGTGCTGCTGTCTTATCTTCATGTACTTTGTCACAGATTAAAACAAGGTCATGAACTGATCAGGCAGCATCAAAATAATGAATGCATAAAAGTCATATAAACTCTGCTTTGTAGTTGCTTTATGGTTTATCTTTAAATGCCTGTTTAATGTCTAGTTCTCATCAACTGACATAATATCCCAGATATTAAACCTAAGTAAGTGAATTGTGTTAGTGAATTAGAGCACGAAGAAGAAACAGGGGAGTAAGCTTGAGGAATCTCGCCCTGCTGTGTGTGTGTGTGTGTGTGTGTGTGTGTGTGTGTGTGGGTTGTGCATGCTCAGTGCGTGTTTGGCCTCAAACATCCACAAACTGAGTGATTATTCCTGATAGTTGGTAGTCAGGGAAAGCAAACACACCTGCGAGTTTCAGGGCTGCCTGAACAAAAGATCCAACTTTAAAGCACATCTGAATTTATTAAATCAACAGAGTATTTCTTATATATATATATATATATATATATATATATCAAAAAGCTCAGGTTATTTCAGGAACAAGGTATTAGGGTTTGGCAGCTGATGAAGGGACGTGAGAGGGAAAAGAAAAGTGATTTGGCGTGTTTTTATCAAAGAAAATGTTAAACGCTGACTTGTGAACATACGCTGATAAGGCCTGCACATACTTTTTGGATCATTTCCTTTTCATACTCATTCCAGCAGAGTTGCACCACTGTTTTGATCCACCATCTTGATCCACTAGGATAGATTTCTTAATTTGGGAAGCGTACACCTGTAGCTGCTCTGGTGAAACCTTTATGACATAAACTCACAGTTAACACAATCCCGATAGCATTTGAAGGCAGCATGAGTTTCACTGTCTTTGTCATTTTTTTATACAATAAACTGCCATTTCAGTGTATAATAAACCTAATTGTGTATACACTGAGCGGTCACGAACAAATGAGCTAGCAGTCATGTGTATCAGTCCGCCAGTGTTTACTCTGCAACACAATCTCACCTGCAGAATTTGGAAAGTTGACATTGCAAACAGCCGCCGTAAAGTTCCAGGTGTAATAAAGCCATAATGCTGCTTAACTTAAGCTAACAAATGTGGGATTTCAGCATTGTTAAGCTCTAAAATAAGCTTTACAATCTGGTAAAATAATGTCATAATGCAGTAATGCATCTTGTGTATATTTTCTGATTGAATTCCAAATCAGAATTGCACATACTGTATGTGTGTGTGTTTTTACTTTTGTGAAACTCTCATCTAGTAAAACAAACCTGACTCATGCAAAGTTCTGGAAAGTCTGGAAAGGTAATACATGTAAAGGCAGCCAGTTACCAGGTCTGTTGTGAAAGTATGGAAAATCAGAAGACATTTTGGAAAAGACTTGCATGTTCTAGCTTTATTATTTTCAGCAAGACTCAGGACACTGTGTTTTTAAACCTGATGTCTTTTGATTTATTATTATTATTTTTTTGCACTGATGTTGAAAGTCTACATTATATTTTTCCCACGCCATGATGTTTTTAATGGCCTGGAAAAACTGGCAGGAAAACAGAACATACAGTATGAAGTCTAAAAAAGAAAAAAAGAAATATGGAAAAAACATTTAGTTTCAACAAGGAAATAGCCATGGAATCCCTATAGGAGAATACAAAAGTTCAGCTCTAAAACTGAACGAGGGGCTCCGCTGTACCCTTAAAGAGATCTTAGGCTCCAACTACTGCTCAGTTATTCAGATTGCAGTTTGACCTTCATGATGATCAGTGGTGAAAATTTGATCACAACAGTGGACAAAGTGTTCGACATGTCATGATTCAGTAGCTCACTATGCTAGCTCACTATACAGCTATGCACACTGTCCAATACCTTACTACACAGCGGTGCATACTTTTGATACTTCATTACAGCTGTGCACACTGTACAATATCTTACTACACAGCTGTGCACAATGTATGAAACCTCTTTACTGTGTACACTATACAATACTTTATTACAGCTGTGCACACTTTATACTTCATTACAGCTGTGCACACTGTACGATACTTAATTCCAGCTGTGCACATTGAACAATATCTTACTACACAGCTGTACACAATGCATGAAGCCTCTTTACAACTGTGCACACTATACAATACTCTATTACAGCTGTACACACTGTACAAAACCTTACTACACATCTTTGCACAGTGTATTGTGAGACTACTGCTCAGTTTGTGAACAGTTTATCTGTTTGAGTCTGTGTGTGTATCCATGTGTGCTTATGTACACACTAATGAAGGACTCAGTTCTCGAAAATCCCAGTGGGTTTGAGTTCAGAGGAACTAGGCCATAGATCTCTCTCTCTCTCTCTCTCCTTCTCACACACACTATCCAATGACACGGAGTGTTATTTCTGTTTTATTCCTTGATTACTGAATTCAGTGTGTTGCTCATCTTTCACATTGACACATCTGTACTACGTGGTGAAACTGATTTATACATTCTTACTCTCTCTCTCTCTCTCTCTCTCTCTCTCTCTCTCTCTCTCTCACACACACACACACACACACACACACACACACACACACACCACCCTCTGGCTAAGGAGTGGATCAGTTATTAAGGTCCTATGATCTAGGGTTCAGCATATAAACTATTTCACATATATGACATCATGTAAGGCTCAATAAATTCTCTACTTCTGAAGCTATGAAGTTGTCTTGAAGTATCACAAACAGTCCAAATGGAACACAAAACCCTCTTAGCCCCTAACTATAAATATAATTAATCAGTTAAGTTTAAAAGTTTAGCACCTGGTGTTTGCTTCCTTATTTTTGCAGCGGTGCTTTAAAACTAAGAGAGAGTTGCGCAACTTCATGTCTAAATCACCACACAGTAGAAAACAAAGGATCAGGAATATACAGATAAACAGGACATTCAGCAATTAAAGGGCATCCTGGTAATGACTATAAATATGGGTGGATGAAGCTAAAATCTCTCTGAGTGGCTGGCGGCGGGACACTTTTAAACCCCAGTCATTTTTATAATAGTGTTTTGCTGTTTTTTTAGAGTCATCTGACCCCGATACTTCCCCTTATAATTTTCCTTGTTATAAATGTGTTGTATAGGAGTTGAAGAACGTTATGGAGATTGGACGTGACAGACAAGCCTCATGAATGCCCACATGCACTTTCCAACCCACATCTGAAGATCTTGACAGTTCAGTACTTTTTTCAGGTATGCCGCTGTTTAAACTACTGTATTTCATTCATCTTCTGTACCGCTTATTCTGTACAGGGTCGCGGGAGGCGACCTATCCCAGGAGACTTTGGGCACGAGACAGGGTACGCCCTGGACGGGTGCCAATACATTATTATCCTAATTAGTCTAACTGTGGGAGTCCGGAGGAAATCCTTTAAGCTTGGGGAGAACATGCAAACTCCATGCACACAACCCCGAGGTGAGAATCGAACCCTGACCCTGAAGGCGCGAGGCGACAGTGCTACCCACTAAGCCACCGTGCCGCCTCCTACAGTAGTTTGTTGTATCAAAATAATGTGAGCGAACAAAGTTTTGGCTTAAACCAAGACAGATAACACTAGCTATAGTACATTTTATAGCAATTTATTCTTACTGGGTGATCCTTCCATCAGGAATATTTGATTGTCAGAATGTTGCGTCAGCGTTAATTTGGAAACATTATAGACATTGGGACAACGCTGATATTTGGTTGCTTTTGAAAGTTGGAATAACTTTGATAAAATGATATCAGTCCAAAATTGCAATAGGATGTGATTTTGGAATGGGATGATTACTTCAACACAACTTTGCAAGTGTGCCTTTGAAAGATTAACTAACACAGTTTATTGAAAAACATCCTTATAGTGTTTGTTAGTTTTTATATTCTTCTTTCATTGATTAAGTTGATTCCATAATTGGGACTCAAACCCAGTCCACAGCGATGAGAGCGCTGAATGCTAGCCACTGAACTCACATACACCGATTAGCCACAACTGGCTGAAAAAAAGTCAGTGCTGGGCATGATACTACGCATGCTCACCACACATGAAGCAGGCAGAGAGTTTAAGGTTCTTGACCCGGCCTCCAAAATTCTTCCTCCAGATCTTAATCCGACTGAGAACCCATGGGATTTGCCAGACATTTACATTTATAACATTTGGCAAATGCCCTTATCCGGAGTGACGTACATTTTATATCATTATACATCTGAGCATTGAGCATGAGGTTTAACTGTCTTATTCAAGGGCTCAACATTGGAAACTTGGTGCTGCTGGGGTTTGAACTTAAGACCGTCCAGTCTGCAGTTCAGTGCCTACTTACTCCTGCCCCCCTCGGACAAACAATCCCGATCCATGAAGGGCCCACCCCATAATCCACAACACCCAGAGGACCTGCCGATAACATCTCAGAGCCAGACACCACAGCACACCCCCAGACGTCTTGTGCAGTCACGCCCCGAAGGGCCAGAGCTGCACAGGCAATGGGTGTAATGGTGTGGCTGATCGGTGTACACTGGTTTGTCAACAAGCTCCAAAAAACTCTATCTTTATCTTTATCTAAATAAAAAAATAGTATATAACTGCAATTTATCAAACCATTAAATTGGAAAGCTGTCAAAAGTTGGACACATCTTCTAATTCAATGTTTTTTTTTAACAGAATTTCAAAACTAAGAAATAACAAATATGGCATTAGGTGATTATGTAACAACAACTACAGTCAGTTGTTATTTTAAGACACAAAGGTCAGATGTCCTGGAACAGTTCTTGCAAGAACAGTGTTGTGTCAAGTGCATTTGCAAAACCCATAAAGCCCCACGATGAAACTGTCTCTCATGAAGACCATCCCAGGAAAGCAAGACCAAAACCTACCTCTGCTGCAGAGGAGACGTTCATTTAGAGTCACCAGCCTCAGAAATCACCAA
>JAOVVB010161060.1:0-11620 GCA_028570985.1 Heterobranchus longifilis | reverse complement strand
ATGACATGACAAGACAGAACACCAAAAATATGGTTGTATCTAGAAGGTGCAAAAACTGGTGGAAATGCGCAAAAACTCTCACAAGACTCAATTCCCGATGACCTAACCCTAACCATACCACTCGAGATTAATGCCTAACCTTATCAATCTAACCATTCGAGATGAATGCCTAACCATACCAATCTAACCATACCATTCCAGATTAATGCCTAACTTTACCAATCTAACCATACCATTCTAGATTAATGCCTAACCTTACCAATCTAACCATACCATTCTAGATTAATGCCTAACCATACCAATCTAACCATACCATTCGAGATGAATGCCTAACCATATCAATCTAACCATACCATTCGAGATTAATGCCTAACCATACCAATCTAACCATACCATTCGAGATGAATGCCTAACCTTACCAATCTAACCATACCATTCGAGATTAATGCCTAACCATACCAATCTAACCATACCATTCGAGGTTAATGCCTAACCTTACCCATCTCACGAGACTTTAGCAAATCTAGGGTTACCTGATAGACACAACCTGAAAATAAGGAGAAAAAAAACAAACAAATAAATCGAGAAAATATATTTTTAGAGATACATCAAAAACAGATCATTTTGAATGGTAGAAGCTATTTCAGATATTATAATTTTATTATCATATTTATTTATTATTATAAATTAATCAGCAACAATTTTAACAACTCATTGTTTATGCTTATGTCATTTCTGTAAAGGAAAAATGCCCAAAATGATCTGGTTCCTTCCAGTTTCTCAAAGGTTTTTAGTAGGCCTAATCACTAAACTGAAATGAGGCCTACCCAATCAAATAAGGGTATTTTTTATGTGAATGTGATTTGTTCTCTGGAGGCGTCAGCGTATTTTCTGACCAATTAAAAGCCAGGAATATCACTGTGGGCGGGGCTGACCTTTGAGAGTGGATAAGGTTTGTATGCGCTGTGCTGCTCGGCTTATTATACATCCATGGGCTACATCGGTTCGCTGTTGTCAAGTGCTTGGGTGGTATAATTAAAACAAAAACGGCGGCTGCTAAGTTATATAAATAGTTAGTAACAAGTTCTAAACATGTGAATAGCAATATATTTAAAGAAATCACGATTGGAGGAGGAAGAAGTACACGAAACAAGTGAGCTAGCAAGAGGCTACGTTAGCAGGAGAAGGAACTGCTAGTTTGACGTCCAGCATCACGCCCACAACAACTCACGCAAGCTCGGCTTTACCGCCGCCAGCATATAGGTGTCAGATGCCGAATCACCAGTTCTTCCATCATGATGTAAGTTGCATGACAGATGCTCCCAATATAAATTCACTCCTAAGAGTCATTGTCAAACTTCCAGTGACAGCTTGCTGTATATGGAGACACTGTTTTCTACAACAAACAAGATTTAAACCAGTATTTTTCTGAACAACTTGACTTTATAGGCAGATTAATTGGATGCCACGTCGCCTGCATCTTCATGTAACCTGGCACCAGACACCCATGGTAAGATAAAACGATACTTTTAATGCCTACCGAGACACTACAGGTAAGTAAAACTGTTTTTTCATGTACTGGTCAATTTTTAGATTTTGGGTTATTTTGCTTAACCAAATTAAGCAAATTTAGTAGCCACTTGCATATTTTTCCAGCATTTGGCTGCTAATTTCCAACCCTGTATGGAATTTTACAATACAAATCTTTAAAGGTTTTTTTCCCTCATACTCTGACAGAAATCTCCACTTATAGCCTAAACCAAACTTTCCAGTTTCATTCCTATCTATATTCTCATGGTTTTTACACAGGGGTTTGTTCATATCATTCATACTGTAGCATGATTTGAGAACATTTTATTCCTAAACACATGGAGAAAATTGATTGAGTGGTTGGGGTTAAGGGACTTGCTCAAGGGCATCACAGTGGGGGTTATGAGGGAGGGTTTTCACTTTCCCCACCCAGATTTATCCTGCTGATCTGCCACCTAATTACATATCTGAGTACTTCTTCCACCACTTCAAACAAACACACATGCTTGTAACTACAATTCGGATGGCTTGTTTTGAACTTACCTTCTAGCTAAATGTCTGAGTCATTAATAATGAATGTGATGCAGGTCGATTCTTGAGATTGTTGTATATTGTTTGTGACTGTGTTAACTTTGCATTTAGAGCAGTTTAATTAGGCTGCATGTAGGGGGACATGTGAGATGGTAAGCTCCTGGTGTTTGTTTAGGTCTGGTTGGTTTTCCTTTAGCTTTGTTGTTTAGATCTGTACATCTCAGCTGTCATTTTTTTTTACAGTTAAGTTCTGCCTGCCAATTGCATGTTAGAGTCTATTATGTCAAGCCCGTGCTCGTGATCTGGTAGTGATATTGTTCAATAAATATTAGTAGATTTGGTGTAACAGGATGATCATGGAAAATGTAGACTTTGAAAAACACAACAAAATACCAATCAATTTTTCCACAGGCTTAATCTTCAGACTGGTAGACTATTATGGAACTATTCCTAGTTTTATGTAAGGCAACATTTTGAGCTGAAATGTACTACATTTGAGATTTAATTCCACAAAATTCTGACTGTAGTCCAGTGGTTCCCAAACTTTTTTTTGCAAGGCCCCCATTTTATAGATACAAATATTTATAATATCAAGCCTTGTAGCACAATATCATTAAACTATATGCTGATGTTATATATAAGAAATACATACATTAATTTTTTTTTTTTACTATTTAAAAAAAATATATTTTCAAGTAGCTTCTTACTAATGGATGGGGCACTACATTATTACACAATTGTTTGCCAAAATTAGAACAGTGTTAGTCATGCATTGGAGATATTTAGTCATGAATATTTAATGTGATAGAGAACTACCTAAGATTTTCAGGGGCTTTAACAAAACTGTTCACAACAAGGTCTGCTGATTAGACAGATAACATTTTTATTGTACTTTGGGTGAACTGAACCTTTAAACTAATAAATAAATCAAACTTTATGTGTATGGCACCAGGCACCTTTCATACATGTTAGTGCAATTCAAAGTGTTTTACTGACAAGCTGATAATAAGGCAATTTGAGATTAAGAAAAAAACAAAACAATAAAAACAGTAAAATAAAACAGATTTTTAAAAACGATAAAATGGAAATAAAACAGACAAGAGGTTCCCTTTCATTGTTAGATTTGATGAGGCTCTTTCACCCAAAACTTAGGCTTTTAATTTGATAGTTTAGACCATTGTCCAGCCTTCTCCTCCTGTGTTTACGTTTGGATTAAGGCTTTGGGATTGAGAAAGTGCTGTTCAGCATGAGAAGCTGAACTGTCTAATGAAAGCATTTGACCCTCTGTGACTCAGATCCTCCATCCCCTCCTCCCCCCAGGAGGGAGAAACGCACTTACTGAAGCTAATTTACTGTTCAGGGTGGTACAGGAAGTTGTCGACTGGCTGTCGGCTGGTTTACGTCAAAGGGGAAAAAGCCTCTTTATCACTTTTGAAACAGACATGAGAATCTGACGGATACTTGGTAAAATTTTCCACTTAGGAACAGGCTTTGGTCTTAATAATGAAGCATCGCATTGGTTTACATTTTATTTTATAGCGTGGCACTAATATCAACATGTCACTGTGTGTTTGTGTTTAATTTAAATACTGAATCGCACAGTGGAGCTGTTTAAACACTGCGACGTGTTTATAGAAGAAGATGCTGTTTAACTTGAACTTTGAAGAAGCTCTTCCATGCTGTGAAGCATGTATTTGCTTAAATAATAAATATAGTTTTGTCTATATATTTTTGCTAGCATATAGTTTAGGACAGGGTGAACCGAACAAGACTTTGAAGCATGAAAAAAGTTTTTCCAGTAATACCCTGAATCATCAAAAGACATGTCACTCCAGCTCCTGTTTTAGTAGAGCAACTATAATCTTTCTGGTTGGATTTATAATTGAGAATTTGCTTATTTAACTGTTGCTCTGTATGCAGCGACAGGAAACCCCAGAAGTAATTTACATCATTTTGATCTCGTATCTGGACCTGTTTAGACTGTGTCTATGTGGGTGAGTTATGTTTGCTTACTGCCCTAATATAATTAACAAGTGCAGCCCTTCTGCGTCCTTGTTACATAACTGATGACTTAAAGTGAAGTTTACTGTCCCACAATGTAATCCTTTTAATCAGAGGCCTTCCATGGCCTTTTATCCTTAAATACTACTGTTACTGTCTATTAGTGAGATGTTGGGGGCTCTGAGCAATAAGAGAAATGGAGTTTTTTTTAAATCAGCCGTAGTTTTATCAGAATTTCAGTGTAGTGTGCCCTCCAGCCGAGGCTCATGTAATGACAACCTGCCTATTCTTCATATGTTTACAATCTATCTATATTTTTGTCATCCTGATTGTCCAAACTTTAATTTTACTATGTTGGTCTATTGTGTGTCTGTCCATCTTCTGAGAGGGATCCCTCCTTTTTTGGGGGAGTTTCTCCTTTTCTGGAACAAGGGTGTATTCTGTACAGGTTGTAAAGTCCCTTGACATAATTTTGTAACCAGTGATATAAATAAAATCGACTTGGCTTGACTATTAGATTATTGTGCAGATTGTATGCAAAGTTGACATTTTGGCCTGATGGTGGCCCTAGAAGAAGGCTGATGGGGTGTCCAGAATGGAAAGTGTGTATCCTCCTGCCCATTTGGCATTAGGGAACCTAATAACCTTAATGAGGCAATCTGTAAACTTTGTCTGATGTTGGTTTAGACAGGAAGCGGAAGCACTGGGTGGGAACTTTCTTCACCGGTAGCAGCTGAAGCTAGCGTGTTAGATGGTAACCATAGTAGCGTAAACAATGCTGCGCAGTAGGAAATGGGCATGTACTTTGACATGCAAGCCAAAAACTGCAGATTGACTGGCTTTTGTTGCATTTATTTCTGCAGTGTCATAGGCTGTGAGATCTATCCATATTGAGTAGAAATGTCCAAAGCTTATCATCGTTATCAACATACATTTTATGGTGATCCCGTTTCAAGATTGTTTTATTGTCCAGCCCTAGCCAGAGATCAAAGTACGCACACTACAAATATCGACCATCGTCAACGACTATCTTTTCTTGTAAAATGAAAAAATTAAATTAAATTAAATTAAAATAAAATGTCCTCACCATGGCATTCCTAACAAAGATCGAACCAAACCTCAACCATAGTGTAAGATCCAAAAAGTATTTTTTTGAAAAAGCAATGTCGTCCTGTCAGTAGCGTCAGACTAGAAAACGCTTCTATTTGTCGTTCTGGAGGGCATGGACCACATATATGAACAACATATTATGTACGGCCTGTAGTGGGTTATTAAAAAAAAAAACTTCACTACTATTCAAAAATGATAGCAGAGTACAGTAACAGTTTCTTATTGCCAGTATTTATTTGCAATCAGCTAGTGATAATAAGATTACTAAAGTGGCTAACAATGAGGCCAACACAAAGTATTCACTTAAAACACATCACAAATGACTGAAACACTCAAAAACATCCTCCCTTACTTTTATGGTTCCTGGAATATCTACTGGGAGATCAATTTAGACTACTACACTCTAACTTTATTTATTTTCTCAGCATGGTATCACTTCTCCAGGGCAAAGTAAAAAATATACAGTAGTGGAAGCTCCTCTTCCTCAGGGAGAAGTTCATTCAGCCGCTGAAGAGAAACTACCAGTTCAAACCTACGAAGTCTACGTGCAAAATATTGTAGCTTCACCCTTTCACGACCCAAAACAAAATAAAACTACCTACCAGCCCCTCCCTCGCAGCTGTACCACACTGCCGAAAGGCATCATTTCCTTTCAAAGACTTTTCCTTAATTCCACTTTTTTTTCTTGTTTATGAGATGAGCAGCGATAAAGTCAGAGGAGGCCTACGGGAAGTATTTGTGGTTCCTTAATTGGAAGCAGACCTCAGTTACTTTTCCTCCTCTCTGTGACCAGGCATTGAGTCATAAATGAATATTATTAACCTGTATTTATCATTGTTTAGTCATGTAGACATTAAAAAAAACTCTTTTATAAGCGGAGGGTTGACCAAAGCACGAGCACTTAGTCACAAAATTTGGAAAAGAAAGTGAGAAGGAAGAGAAAACAAGATTTGTCATGTGTTTCGTCTGAACACCTGCTGTAAACAATTGACGACGTATGTTGACAGGTGAAAACTTGGTATGGTTTAAACAAACCTGAATGATAACATGGTACTCTGTGGGAGTGATGAAAAACCTTGGCTTGTTTGTTTTATGAAATCCTCAAAAAACCCATTTAGTCATAGAAATACATGATTGGCAAGAAGAGATGGAAATCAATATTTGATATACTGATATACTGTCAGCTGTGAGGTGAGGAATACACGGATATATATATAAGACTAATAAAAAATAAAACAAATGAGAGTTTTACGTTTGCTTAAATTAATAACCAATAATTTGAGAGTAAAATTAAACATTTATTTTTAAAATCAAAATATCAAGTCTTAATGCTCCAGAGGACAAATGTTAATACCTTCAAGGTGTGAGGTAATAGTAATGGAGTGCATTATTTTATTAACAGTTAATAATAATTAACAATAATTGACAATTAATAAAATAAATGGCCCGGTTTACCCCAATTACAAATAACTATATTGTCACTTACCTCTGCTGGTATCTGGCTATGCAGAATGTTTGGATTTTGATTTTATTTGTGTCCAGGTTTTGAGTTTTATGCCTTCACCCCGATAACAATTGATGTCAAGTTCTTTCCTTTTACGTGTGCAGAAAATCCCCACTTGAAAGGGATCGATCGTTTTTGCAGGATTTCACTCAGTGATGAAACATTTTTTCCATTTTCTCCTCTTTTATTTGCCTTTAGCCATGAGTCCTTAGTCATTAGCCATTAGCTAGTACCCATTAGGTGAAAAACCAGCTGCCACTCCGGACTTTGCGCAATCGTCTGCACCGTGTCACCGTCAACCTGTTGCATGCATTCATGTAGCTTCTTTGGCGGCTGCTAGCCGCTGCTACAACTTCCTCCCGGCCTGCAATTTGCGTCCTTTTATCGCTCCGGGCAGAAACCAGCCCCTGCGGATGAGTTCCTTCCGGTTTGCTTAGTTATTATTTACTTTGATCTGAGTTTGACTTCACAATGGAGGTGGATCTAAAGTAATATGTGGTGCTCACAGCTCTGTGAGGCTTTACTGAGGAACAGCAATGCTTTGAGCTAAATGCTAACATAGCATAGCATAATAACATGCTCACAATGACATAGTCTTGCGTAGCCAGAATGATGTGTTCGCGCTGGGGGAAAGTCTGGATTCAGTGCACTTTTATTCCTGGATAGTGAAAAAAACTCCCTGGCCTGTTTGTATTTGCTTAAAGTAATCACAATCATCCTGGGCAGTGCCACGCCCCGACAGTGCCTCTGCAAAATAGTGTCGGGAGGGAACTCGTTTCGTTGTAACACCTACAATGCTGTGAACATTATTCTTTGTAGATCTTTACAATCATTCACCGAAAGAATAGAGCAGGCCTGCCTTACTGCACAATCCATATCCTCATAACATGTCATTTTCAGCATGTAGGTTGATAACTCAGAGGCTGTTGCCGTTGTTGAGGGGCTAACAATGACATAACATGCTGATGTTTAGCAGTAGGTAATGTTTACCATGTACATCATCTTAGTTTAGCCTGTTAGCATGATAACATTTGCTTATTAGCACTAAACACGATGTAGAGGCTGATGGGAATGTCATCAGTTTTACAGGTAATCTGGTCATAAACCAAAGTATTGGACAAATTTAAATTTTGACCTGTTGATGGCGCTAGAGGAAATGTCAGAGGATCACCAAAGTTATTAGTTATGTATCCTGAAAGGAACATGAATGTCTGAACCAAATTTCATGGTAAACCATCCACTGTTTCACTCAAACCCAGTAAAGACTCAGGGCCTTTTCATACCTGAAGGTCCGAACCAAGGTCCCGACCAAGGTTCATGTTTTTGTTGCATTGTATACATTTGTTCTGGTTAGTTTTGGTTTCACATTGAAGTTAAGGGAGCGCACCAAAGAACTATAAATGACATACTTGCATCCTGTTGTCATCATCTACGTGAGCGGCATCTCCCAAAACTTTACTGCTAATAATTTCTCCGCTCCGATCAGCTGTCCACTCTCTTTAACATGACGATAGCGGAGGATAACCTGCCAGAACTTCCTGTAATTGGTCCGAAAGTCTGAACCATCCAAAAAATGCTTTCACACTAGAAGCGAACTGGACTATGGTTCAGTTGATCCGGACCGAGGCCACCTCTTTAGGTCGGACCAAGGTCCGGCTGTTTGGTTCAGGCTGTGGTCTGGGGGAGGTTTCACACCTGTAATTTTGGTCTGGATCAAACTGAAAAGTCTGAAAGTCCGGACCAAACGAGGTAGGTGTGAAAGGGCCCTCAGTGTCTACTTGTTAGCTTTGTGGGAGGTTGCTTAAACCACAAATATTAACCTTATGGTGGAGCTACATGAAAAGTCAGGGGGTCACCAAAGTTATTAGAATACATCATCTGGGAAAATGTCATGACAAGCCATCCAATACAGATATTTCAGTCTGGACCTAAGTGGTGGACTGACATTGCCAACCCTAGACACTATCACGGCTAAAAGAAGAAAATGTTTCAGAAGTAAGACAGAAAATATGTTTCGTAATTTGGGGGAACTGTCCCTTTAAGATCAGTAAGCATTCAGGCTGTTGAAGTGCAGAACAAACTTTTGTTATCCACTCGCCTTGAGGGTAATCAAATCCTGACGTGTATCAATCAAAAAAGTCTTCAGCATGTGCATGGACAATAAAATGGGAAATTTGGCATGATATTGTGTTTATCTCAGAGCCATATGCCCACAATCTAGTCCTGCTCATAAAACAAACAGCTGAGTCCAAACTAAATCAACCTGGACTCTCAAACACAATGTTCTTGGAAAAACCTCAAAGGAAGTCGAGTAAATGCGCCCTTTATTTTTTTGCAGCAGATGCAGGATGTATAATACCATTGTCCTGAGTCTGTGTCCTGTTTGCATTTTGTCTGCTGCCCTCCTCAATGTTTCAGCACAGCAACAGCTGTTTAGCTTCACTCGAGATAGAACAACAACAACAACAACTGAAAGTTTAATGTAGAATACACATCAAATTCATGTAACTACAGGGGAATAAACACGAGTGGGTCACCTCTGACCTTTCCCATGGTCTTTGGCGATAAATCAGGATAGTGAGCGCTGTGTGGGAGCACTGGGTTTACTGTGAATGAATAATAGGATGCTCTCAGTTTGCCAGTCAGTGAGCCTGGAGATCACGGAGCAAGGCACAGCCAGTCACACACAAACACACACAGGTCAACATGCACATCTATCTCCACTGCGATACTCCCAAAGACCGTTTCTGGACTTGAAACAGATGGAAGTAGAACTGAATCATCATCACTCATACATTTGTCTGGTACGACTTGTGAATGCTGAACTTATCATCTCAGTCCCAGCAGAAAAAAATATAAGAGGAGGTAATCTGAAGGCAGCACTACCCTCTTTTAGCTAACATCGATTTGTTGGTCCAGACTGAAATATCTCAACAACTATTTGATGGATTCTCTGGAACTTTTGCATAGACATTCATGTTCCCCAGACGATTATTCCTACTGACTTTGGTGATCCCCTGACTTTTCCCTAAGCGCCATCATGAGGTTCACATTTGTGATTTTGAGTGTAATGTCTCAACAGATATTGGATGGGTTTCCATTAAAATTAGTTTGTGTTCCCCTCAGGGTGAATTGTAATCACTTTGGTGATCCCTTCACTTTACATCTAGTACCATCATCAGATCAAAATTTAAATCTGTTCAATACTAGTCAACTAGCCTAGTTGGAGTAATCGCTGAAAATGTGTCGACATCAATATTTTAAACCGATGCATTGTTTTAAAAAAAATATTTTCTAAAATGCTTCAATCCATTCATACATTTTTCTTCAATATCACTACATAATTACTGCATCATGACGTCAGTTGTTTTTGGTTCCAATCATTGGTCAGCTGAGCAGCTCCAGTCAACGCTATAGTTTTACAAAAATGGTAGCTTCAGCGGAGTCGAAAAATCCCATGTCATTCAATACCCAATTTCAATACCTAAAGAGTACATTTCTGAGATCTGGGAGCATGGCAAGGGTCCTAAAAATGGGTCTAGTGGGGGAAAAAAGTCAGTACACGTATGGACGAATCTTCATCAACACATTTTCAAAGTGAACTTACTATATTAAATCACCATTGTCACTGAATCAGGAGCTTTTAGCAGTGGAGGTCCTCTCTGGTGACTGAGAGTGCCGTCGTCTACTCTGCTGTGATTTACAGAATGTTATTTCCTCATTAAAAGTCTATTAAAAGACCACGAAAACCACAGAAACAATGAGAGTCTGATAACTCGGTCGTAAATACTAGGCTGCTAACCTCCTGTACCCTGCTTGTAAAGGCTAGTTTTGTACTGAATTGAACGTAATGCTTGGACTAGCACAAACTGAACGAACTACTGAACTGAAGACAGTCAGAATCCGTGCTGAACATCTGTGATGTGTCCACTTACTGTTGTACAGAACACAATGGTGACGTGAATGGTTTAGCTTTGGGGGAAAAAAAGTGAACAAACTACATAAGTCAGTGACCATAAATGAAGTTTTAAATGATAACTGACCGCATTAAGGCACCTGAACTCAAGTTGGTCAGGTCCAACAAAGAAGCATTTTTTTAACTGATACACTCATACATTTCTTCAAAGTTTAAGGTTGTGGTTTTACAATGTAATGACTCACAGAACTCTCAGGTTTCTTACAAGCTGATGAATTACAATAAAGAATCATTGTAGCTCTTAAAGACCCTGTGAAGCATCATACACAAGTATGTGGTAAATTACCCTCCCGCAGAGAAACATTTTCTGATGATTTTATTTTAAAAAAATCATTTTGTTGAGTAGATGAATCGGTGTCTGAAGTGAGCATTACGTGTAGAGCTGAAGGAGTCGGACTCACCCTGACTAAAGAGAAATCAAGTAAACTCAAGCTGAAGGAATGCTGCTCTGGCCTCCATGATGAATGACAGATATGTTGGAGGAAACTCCTAAACAGCCTTTTACACCCATAATCGTTCCCTTTCCCACAGGGTTCAACTGACTTTAATTGTTAACAACAATACAAACAGACCACCAAAACACACCGTCACCCGGTGTATTTCAATGAAGAGTCTTTGAAGAGTTGAAGAGTTTCATGGCTTATCCAAAAGGTTTCATAAGCTCCACAGAACAGATGGAAGACTGATAAAGCCTCTCAGATGAGAGCATAAATGGCTAAATGTCTTTATGACTGAAAAAAGACACCTTTAACAGTCAACAGTGCAACAACATGCTTGCATTACATGATTTAGGCAACCTGGATCCTGAGAAACAGAAAAACCCAATAACTGCCATGTGGCAGCTCAGCGTTCTGCATCATCAGTAATAGCCACCTCTTGAAAATGACACTGCAACAAGCGATGATATATTGGTAGTAAATACAAGTCCTCCATCTTTGAATCTCTGTCTGGTATCTCTGTTGGGAGAA
>JAOVVB010161023.1:0-11621 GCA_028570985.1 Heterobranchus longifilis | reverse complement strand
AAAAGTGAGAGAAAACTTGACTTTTATACGTTTAAGAATATGAGCACCTCCCACGCATTATTTCAGACATGCAAAAGATGGCGTGCTTGAACTTCTTTGCATTTTCTGTAGGATCCTGAGTTCTTCAGTGCACCCAACACTAATGGTAATCTTCAGTGAAAAAGTGCTTTAAAAATGTTTTGAAACTTGCAAAGCATAACCTCTAAAGTAACTTATTTCCTCGACTCAGGAGACTCAATGTTGTAATCTTTTACTGCGTGGTAAAATGAGGATTCCTTTAGGATTGCATAGAGAAAATAGATAGTGGTTGTCATATTGTCACAATTAAAAGGATATTTAACATTCAATTCAAACAATTAAAAGTAAACAATAATAGGTCACACAACAGTAAAGAATTACTCTTACTACTAATACACAGGGTGTATTACAGTAAGTAATACACTTTAAGTTTTTTTGGCCCTGATCCCAATCTAATTTAATACTGAGTATGTGCTGATACCCAGTCTGATCCAGTACTTATATTTTCCAAAATGCCAATTGGCACATGTTGTGCTAGTTACTGTAAAATAGTAAATCGTTACTTTACTAGTTACTTCCACCAAAAAAGTAATGTTTTAGTTAATTTTTAAATGTCTTTCTTCTTCACGAGCTTACCTGAATGCATAAAATTAACGAGGAGCACCTGAACACACCATTAAGTGCCTGCACACATAACTCGGAAGGCAAATGTTGCCACACTGGTGACTTCAGGGCATGGATGTATAATATGCTTCAGAGACGCAGGAGGATTTTACAGTTATGATGTTTATCCATCATCTCCAACTCCAGCAGTGGCCATGTTGTTTGCAAACGTACAGCTGCAAGCTACCTGTTACACCGGTAAGCTAACTGTTAGCTGTGTCTTTACGCTGCAGACTCATGTAATCCTTTTGAGCGTAATACAGCCAATTTAGATCATTTAGCTTTAACGTTACCTCCTGCCAAGTATCCAGCCATAGTTTGCAGTCTGCTCTACTTTTGTCATCATCTTTTCAGTAACCATTCAGTAATGGTAATTTTGTTACTCTATTTAAAAAGTAATGCATTATAGTACTTGTTACTGCCTAAAGTAACAGCGTTACTGTAACCCAACACTGCTAACAGTTAGCCTACTTAATCTGACACACCTTATTTTTTTCATGAGCTTTTTAATCCAAATGCTGAATGGCCTGATTCTAAAATATTAAGCTTAAAAGCCTAAATTAATGATATGATGTGAATAAAAGTTTAATTGCAGAATGTGACTGAAGTTGTCGTGACACGATCAGCTAGAGAGAAGACGGATCAGTCTGTTGGAGTTGTGGGAACTACAGAAACACTCACGGTTGTACAGTGGCGTTATAAAGTGGAGCTTCTTCCCACACAAACAATCTTTTGCCCAGTAGAGACAACGGCGGCACAGAGCACTTTAACCAAACAACAGACAAGTTTAATTTTCCGCCATGTTACTCACTGAATTAATTAGTGACAGCTGATATGACCTGCCACCAGCGATGTTTGTCATTTTAACTGGTGAAAGTGATGCTCAGTGCTGGCTAAAATTGACAGGCTGCTACCTGAATGTTTTGTACACTGCTCTTTGTTAACGAGAAAGAGAGAAGAGAGATTTGTTTGCCAATCTCAGTGTCTCTAACCTTTCCACATTAACACTTTTCACTTGCATATGCAGGAAATGCTTGCTCAGTCGGCTGACGTAAAGGAGAGCAGTGTTGCAACACTAGCAGGCTGATGAGGACAAAACACAGTAAAGTAAAGAAAGGATTGGAATTTGATCTGCTTCATTTTAGCCGATAATGATCCATTAAAATATGCCTGGATCGGACCAGATACTGATCCTTAGGACTGGCTCGGGACATCTCCAGTAACCTTGCATCCGTAACAGTGAGACTAATGAATGATTGTGTCCTTACTTACTGTATAAATTATTACATGTTCACACAGTAATGAATGAAATGGAAATAATGCTTCTGTAAGTGATTCCACTGGGTCATTTTCACAATCATGTAAATCAGGGGTGTCATCATGCAGCCCGCCAGAACTGGCCCGCCAAAGGGTCCAATCCGGAACACTGGGTGACAAAAAAAAAATGCAATGCTATTCCTATTTGTCCAGTGGGGGTTGTGCTGTCCTAATAAGAGTAGCAGGCCCTCTGCTGGATATGCTATTATAGATGCTAACGTACAGGCTATGTGACACAACACTGTCAAGTGTAGGAGCCGCCAGTGGAAAATGTGTTTGTAAAAAAGGACAACATGGAAAGTTGGTTCACACCTGCCGTCACTGTCTACCCTGGAAACGATGGCACAAAGTGATGGTGGAAATACCATGCATGCACCTCAATTATTGTAATTATTAAGTCTATTTCTAACCTTTTACAATATGGATAAAAACGTCTGCTTTTGCACTCGGCTCAGAACAGGATGACAGAAAACCTTTTACATTTCTAAATGGTGGACAAACTTGTATAGAAAGACGAGTTCAAGTTCTTTATTTGTTTCATGTGTGCAACCAATACAGAGAAGCAGTATTTGGCAATGAAAATCTTAAGTCTCCTTCAACAACGCTCATTAAATATCTATAAAAAAAAACAAAATCATGCAAGTAAAGCAAGCTGAATCAAAGACAAAAAAAGTGCAAGTTAAAATATAGGGCTAAACTATAAGCACAATAATATAAATGAAGTAATATAATTTGTATAGATATTATTGCAAATGAATAAAGAGGATGTAAACAGGAATGTAGTAAATATATACAGAGGTGTAAACAGTAAGCAAAAGTATAAAAGGCTAAAGTGACAGTAGTCGTATGCTCTGTGGTAAGAAGGTGCTGCGGGACCAGATGCTACATCCTGGTTTCACCACCCTCTGTGATGACACTGCACAGTATCCTGGAGTCCAGACTGTTGAAAATTGGATGACCAGAGCAGCATCACTACACGAGACGTGAAGGAAAAGAGGGATTTTAAATCAACAGCTCAGATCATGCATCACTAAGCTGCTGATACTTTGTGTTGTCTGCAACAGTATAGCAAAATAGAAATATAATATAGTATATTACGTGGTAAGATAGGAGCATATAACACATTAATATAGTATACTAAGTTATAGTACAGTATAGTATGAGGTATAATATAATAATGTAATCTAGTATAACATAATATAGTACAACAGTAAGACAGAATATCAAATGTAATATGGTATAGTATAGTACAGTATAGTATGACTTAATGATCTTACTTTCTGGCAGAAAGCCCTGAAGGCAAACTTCTCCCAACAGTCTTTATGAAGTGTTGACACACTGCATAACGAGGCTAACGTTAGCTACATAGGCTAGCGTATTTAGCTTTTTCATCCTGGGCAATATGGGAAAATCACTATACATGGCTCTCAAGCTATATGCTGTATATTTACATAAACACACACTTTCCCATGAGTTGGCGCCTCTGAAAAATGTGTATAGAGGGAAAAGCTGACGAGACTCACCTGCAACAGCGCGACCTACCGGATGTTGTGCTTGACTGCAGGCCAGTCAATCAGACGTAAGTGTAGCCGGGTGCTTAAAACTCTCCGATTTTCCATTTTTCCAATTTTCCATTTTTCTATCCAACATTACACAAATAGAAAATTTAAAAAATAACTCCAAAATCTTATTGATCTGATGAACGAAAAATCAAATTTTAGAAAATGTTATTACATTTTCCAGTTTTCGATTTTTCGATTTTTCTATATGGAAAATTTAACTGATGAGTGTTAAACAGACCTTACACCTGTGTTCACCACAGAGCTTATTTTCTGCAATAATCCAAAATAATTTAAAAAAAAATCCTATTGGCTTTTTGTTGATGTCCTGGTTAGCCTACAAAAATACATCATCTGTGGGGCTCTCTATGCAGGTAAATGATATTGGGATAGAATATACAGCATTATCTAGCTGTTTCATCCAAGCATTGAAAACTTATCAGCCCTTCAGTTAAAAATTATACTGATAAACTAGTATTGCCAATTAAAACAATAGCAATTGAATTCCGACTATAGTTCCAGGGACACGCAGGTATTGTCCTCAGCTGACTGCCAACCTGACAGATGGATCATTGAACACTCAGCAGTGACAAACTTGAAAGAAACTATTCTTGGTGTTTTTTGGCCAGGTGAAACGTCCATCTCTCTTATTCAAGCTCTATCCTTTCTAGTGTCGGTACACAGTTTTCAGTTTGTATCACACTTGATATCACATAAAGAGAAACGATTTAGTAGTTTGCCAAGTACCACAGAAAATGTCCTGATTCAACATTCATCAGCATCTCTTTTATAGTATTGAAGGACCTGTATTCCCTCTCCCATCTGCCCATAGATATTACTTGTACAGAATTGCACACGTCTGAGAGACAGAAAATACTCATAGATTTGTCTGTTATATAGCTGCAATTCACTGATCTTGTTTTAAACAGCATGTACAACAAATTTGGTATTCACTGTAAAGGAAAACATTTTGTTGATCAAAACCAGACACTTTGATGCTATTCACTGATGTTGATATGAACCTGAGAGACGTTTGGTTAACATACAAATAAATTAAGCAACTGATTCATTATGAGGAAAGAGAGCCGAAGATGAGAATATGCAATGACTAACAGTATAAGTGGCGTGAAGACACTGTAGCACCTTGATCTAACAGTGTGCACCACAACACATTACACCATGAAAGCTACATTAGCGCTTCCTTGTTCTGTCGATGTGTGAATAAATTCATAGTGGCTCCTTTGGGACGAGTACAAAGCACCGGCAGCAATGCTCAGTCAGTCAGTCAGAAAACTGAAAGCATATATTCTATGTTTGTGCATGTGCAACAACAGAAATGAAGAAGAAGAAGAAGAAGAAGAAGAACATGCTTTAGTCTCAAAAACAATTTTTCCATAGTATCTTATTAATTACAGTCATAGTTAGAGATGGGACAATATACGATTTTATCACAGATCATAATAAAAAAAAACACTCACAATAAGGTAATTGTGGTGAATCTCCATTATCGGGATAATCATGAATATCGTGAATATCCGCACGAGTGACTTGACCTGCAGTTTAGTTTTTCCTCTAACTGTAACCTTCATTTGGACACAGCACATAAGTAACGGTTCAAATCACAGAATTATTTTATTTTATTTGATGTAGCCTCTTAAAAGAGGAAGCAGAAAGTGTTGCATGTATGCAACTCACTGTGCATGTAGTTACTGTATCAACCACAACAGCAACACATGTAAGTTTGATCATTTGATCATCATGTCTTCAGCATTTCTACATCCTTCTCAGTGAATTCTTCTCTCTCTGTGATCGCTGCAAGTTCGTTCAACTGCAATCTTGTTATGGCATCCTATACTATGATATCATATCATGAATCACAATTATTTTGGCCAGAATAATCATGACATGAAATTTCCATATTGTCCCATAGTCATAGTAATTATTAATCATGTCGTCAGTAGTCTGTATTTACAAGTTTGATAGTGCTTGTCAGGAATATGACTAAAACTAGACTAAAGACTAAAAGACTAAAACTAGTCTTTGCAACCACTCAAAGCACGTCACACCACATCCATGCACTGGTGGCAGAGGTTACCATGCAAGGAACCTCATCAGGAGCGATAAACAGTCAGATAAATCGAGCTTACCATCAAACTTTTTATGCCTCGAGACAAATGTCGTCCTCATATTGCGGCTGCTCTCCTCGACCAAGTTCTCGAACTCCACTTTGCTCTGCTGGTTGAGTTTGTCCTCCATCTCGGATGTGCAGCAGGTGTATCCCTGAGGACAGACACGCAGGTGCTCACCTGAGGGAGACAGAAACATAGAGCGCCGATTTTTTACACACACCTCTGCCACAGGATTCGGTTTTTCAAAAGGCTGAGCTGAGTCTTTGATCAAAACTCTCCTCTGATTTTGGGATTCTCATCACCGAAGCTATCAAAGAGGGACAGACCGTAACAAATGGGGGAGGATCATATTTGTCGGTACCTTGTGTGAAACAGAGAGAAATGTTGATACACCTCATGCAGGATTTTCTTTATATCACAGTCCAAAGCATTGCAATAACAGCAACTGAGCTCATGTACATTGGTATCACATACAGAAGGCAGTGTATTCAGAAACTGTATTTCACTTTCTACAAAGTGTGAAGGCTACTGTATACGAAATAGACAAGCATAACTTGGGGCACAATAAACTGTAAACACAACATTGACCTGTTGTCACTTTATAAGCAAATGTGTTAGAAAACAATTGCTTACGCCTCAAACACACAGGCCACCTGAGCAGTGCGTGTCAGCCGCCTGGCTGAATTGCTGCGTCTCGGATGTGTGTGCTGTTTACACAGACAGCGTTAACGCTGCAGCGCTGCCTGCCTGTCTCCTTTCTTTCTACATGGACTTTGCCTTTGATAGCCAGCAATAATAACGTTTCATTTCATTTCATTAGTAATTCCATTTATTTTTGGTTTAGAAAAAGGAGAAGAAAAGGTTAGGATTCTGTCCACAGAAACACTAGAGGGTTTTTAATTTGAAAGAGAATCCAAAAGTGTTGTTAAACATTAATATGATATAATAATATGATATTGCTCATATGAAGTCAGTATGACTGTTAAAAAAGCATTTTCACTGTCTATTTTTGCTGTGAACCGCGCGTTTCTTGCGGAAAAAAATGTGCTGCGGAACGTATATTTTCACTGGCTACACTTGCAGCGCAAACGCCGTAATGTTGTGTGAGTCACAGACAAGCTTTCGTGAGCTTTTTAGGATTGTTTCTTTAGTTTTTGGATCCAGCACAGCGCTGTGAAACTTCAACTTTTCGGTATGTTAAATAAATAATAACAGAAACTTCCTGTGTATCGGTAGTTTAATTTAAAAGAAATATAGACACTCTATGTAGCCATTAAGCAGGAATATTTGAATTTCAGAATCACAGCTTATGTACTCCAGTGCTGCCTTGTATAATAACATCAATCTTGGAGGAAGAATTTTGTTCACTCAGAATTTAAGGAAATGTTGGGGCGCGCTGGTGGTTCAGTGGTACAAGGTGCTAATGTCCTCACCACAGTGGCCGCAGGTTCGACTCCCGCTCTTTACTGCATGCCGTTCCCTCTCTCACCCCTTTCCTGTCGACCTTTGGCTGTGCTATCAATAACACAAAAAGCCAATAAAATAATCTTAAGGAAAATATTTATGTGTGTTATTTGTTGTTAATGTTATCTGCTGTTGTGAGATCCCCATCACTGAGACCCCCACAAACAATTAAATAATCTCAACAGCAGCACCATCTACTTTTGGAAACAATGTCCCGGTTACTCAGGACGGACATCACCTATCTTACATCAATCGAAAAGTAGTTCCCAATTAAAAGTGCTTCACTCGATACAGTTTCTGACAAGGCAGCTGCTGATTATTTGTTTTAAATGGGATTTTTTGTTTTTGCAATGCTTTGCACACTGAAAACAAAATTCCATCCATTGTGTAGCAGTAGAATGAATAGAAAATCTCACCAAATAAAATCCAATACTATCCGCATTGGCCATGTTATCACGAGGGCTGAGTGGTGAAATACTCGTTATTCAGATAAATAGTTCTTTTAAGAGAGCTATCTTGATGTGATCTTTTACAGAGCATCAAACTCTTGACTCTTTGTACATAACGTGATATTAATTCTTCAATTCTGGTGAATAAGTGTTTGCATGTTCGGAGACAGGATTCATCCAAGGTGAGTTAAGTGCTCCAAACTCCCTTTGAATGTCTTTGAGATGTATCGACAAGTTGAGTGTTTCCACACAAGGACAAGTAGCCTAACATCAGTAAACATTAAGCCACAGAAAGTATGTACGGCAGTTCAGAAACAGAAATACTGGATCTGAGGGAGATTATATTAAATACTTTGGAGAGTTCACCAGAGTACAGTAGACATTACACCATAGAGAAAAATGTGAAACAATACATATCTGGCTTCAACTTTGCTTTTGGAAAGACAACAATCATTTCAAATTACCTCACACATCTGAAAACCCCTCTCATTAAAAGGACTCTCACATCTGTGAATTATTATCTGTGTGTAAAGAGTGTAAATCCACCTACACACCGTGAGCTGGGACGTATAGAGGCACGGTGAAGCGCAGGTATTCGTCATCATTGCTTCTGGCTGCTGTCAGCGGTTATCTCACTGGTCGTGCTTTGAAAGGTCAACGGCAACTAGGTCAAAGTTGAAATAACTTTCACTTTGAGAAGCGCGCTGTGGTCTAGACTTGAATGTAAGTTGTATCTATGACCATGTAATTAGCTCCATCATCAGATGATGAGCCCTATAAACAACAAACAAAAGATGGAGATTGTGTGAAACAATGAAAGTACACTGGTCATAATGTGTGTTTTTCTTGTCAGGCAAAGTTGTTGCTCAAAAAGGCAGCAGTTGTGCAAATTATTTGAAAAAAAAAATTGCCCCGTCTTCGACTCATTACTGATATGTACAAATATAGCAATTGGTGCCACATTTTCTGCTTACACTCTGTATTATCTTTTCTCTGCTGCTCTGCGTCTGACAGCATCAGACATCATTATCAAAGTCTGGCCAGCAGTCACATGAAAGATTTGAGTTGTATGCGAGTTTCCCAGTTCTACCTATTAACATTTGAGAAAGAGAAAGATGAAATGGCTGTCGCTGTAGGAGTTGTGGATTGGTGCAGAATGCACTCAGATTGTGGGACGCTTTTTGATGGATCCTACTATACAATGCACGCACTGACATTCCCACTGGTGTTCTGCATGCATGTAGTAAGCTATAGATGAAGGAGCTGTGCATGGATAATGAAACAAGAAGGATGCAGTATGTACGTGTTGGTACTCTCAAATGTGCTTAATCCTTAATCAGTCCTTAGAGAAGCACCAAGCTGCAGTAATGAGGTGCACCATCAACAGTTCAACACAAGCCCATTGTCTCCAGAGAAATGCGCAAGCCTCCTGGCCAGTGAGACCAAACTCTCCAAAACAACAAAATAAGCTGAAATGCAGACGTCGATTTCCATTTGGTGATTCTTTAAGGCTCTTTTGTTCCTCTACTAAACGACAACGCTGTAATCTTTTAGCAATGCAACAGCATTCCTCAACTGTCACATATTATTTCCACTCTGTGGAGATGCAACACTGCGTGATAATCTGTATTCCAAGCTGTGATCAGTTTAACACGTGCCTGCAGAGAAAGCAATAGTGTGCAGGGTGCAGACCTTGCATGCAGTAGTGGTATTATTTCATTAACATGTTTTTTCAGCATTTTTTTGCATGTTTTCTTTACATAAATCTCTGTTGTTTATATCCACAGCCAATGTTCTTGTCACTGTTTGTGTTGTATCAGTTTTGCTTACATTTGAGCTCTCATTCACTGAAACAGCGTATCATTAAAGTATCAGTGTAGTGAAACATGGACCATCACATTTTGTTTTTGGAGGGAGAAGTTTATATTGAGAAGTGGGGATTATGGAGACTGACTTGGGGTCAGTTTCAACTGGCATGCATCAGCTGGTTGTCAAAGAAAACACCTAATTTCAGCCTTGTGGACCGTGTTTCCCAGAATATGAAATTGCAGTGTTTGGAGCAATGCCCAAGTTAGAGTTTGGCACAATAATATACAGACGAAGCCACCTAGAATTCCCCATGCCTCAGTGCTGGGTCCCAGGCAGGTCCGTGACAGGACCTTGCCTGGTCAGTGGCTGGAATTAAATTAAATTCAATTAAGTGTTTCTGTGACGGAAGCACCGTATCATGGTAACACCCTGCGAATGAATGAATGGGCGTGTTTACAGTGGAATCTAGACACACCCTGTTAGAAAACAGGAGGAGGGGGAGAGACTCCCAGCGGCTGGAGGTGGGCTGGGAATAAGATGGAACTGGGCTGGGAGGGGACATTTTAGATGGTTTCATCTGTACAGTGTCAATAGAATCAATACAAAAATTATAATGGTGATTTTGGCCATAGCATTTCTTAGTATATATATATATATATATATATATATATATATTTCTCATTTTTCTTTTTTTTTTACACACCGATGGGATAGAAGAGTCTTCCTCTGGGAATGCCTGTACACAATTTCATGCCAGTCCATCAAGTAGATGTCGAGATACTTCAAGGGATAGGCGACAACTTAAACACTTTGTAAAGATCTGCTGGATTAAAAGTCAGGCCTTTAGGATTAATTCTCTTGCTGTCCCGACAGTCACTCCACAAGAGTGAAATGGAAACCTAGCAACACTAATCAGGAAAACTTCAGTTGTCGGCTACATAAAAGCTGATAGCTTCTTACATTCATGTTGTTTTATTCTATATATCTTTAGATTTCAAATAATGTCCATTCTGTATGTTTACCTCTGTCTTCCGTCCGACCCGCAGCACCAACACCAGTCGGTTAGTAATTTGAGTTTGCTATGAAGTTGGAATAAAAAGTAAGTTGCTGACTCCTGCAGAGAAAGGTTCATTTGTTTTCATCGCCAACAAGCACGAGTGGGCGATGTGTTAATGGCTGCATTGTGCTCTCATGAAGATATCATTATCCAGTGGAGGAAAATCAAGTAATTTCAAAATTTCCAAGACAAAGGAGCAGACTGATCTGTATAAACTATGACTAAACGCCATAAGGGATGTTTTGAATGCATTTTTTTCTGGTTTTGAGATCTGGGTGCTTTGTGTGCATTTACCCTCTCCTCCAACCATGTGTCTGATGTTTTAAAGAGAAGATAAAGCTGCATCAGGATCTGAATTTAATTATTCAGCCCTGGGCATATAAGCACAACCTGTAGAATTACCAACCAGGAAAGTGACTCACCTCCTCAAGACCTGATTTGGCTGAATCAAACCAATAGTTAAGTTTGCTGATATGTTTACCGGCATGCATTTGTGGAAGGAAAAACGCAAGGCAAGATGTTCTGTTCACAAGGATAGTCTGTAATTTGCTTGTTTTAAGTGACAGGCTCTTAAACGAGTCCTCATCCACATGCATGGGCGACCTGAGAATTAAAAGAAAAGGCGAAAAAGATACTTGTAATTAGACATAATTACTGCCAACCCATCTGATGAAGCAGGGCCTTGCTTCTGGGGAGGTCAAACATATTTAAATGCAAATGGATGTCAACAAGTATAACTTTCAAGTTTAATTTCGCCTCTTGCCTTGGCTGTCTGACAAGTGACGACCTCTCTGTGTGTCGAGAGATTAGGACTGTCCCTCATGGAGTACCATCGAGTACGTGCTCATCCTGAGGGGAACAGGAATTTCTGTACCAAAAATCATGACAATTCATCCAATTGTGATAGATATTTCACGTGAAACCACAAATGTTGCACTAGAGGAAATACATGTACATGTCATGTACATTATATAATCACAGCAATCCATGAATGCAACCATGATAATAAACTGTACACATGCAAACACAGAAATATGCATGAAAAAGCCATCTGCTCGGAGAACACAATCTCTGCTGTTGCACGCACGCACGCACGCACGCACGCACCCACACACACACACACACACACACACACACACACACACACACACACACA
>JAOVVB010161012.1:0-11621 GCA_028570985.1 Heterobranchus longifilis | reverse complement strand
TATACAACTGTATAATTGGCATAATTGTGATTTTTAACCTCCGTTAACCTGCACGATGTTAGCCAGTGTAGCTGAAGATGCAGGGCAATGACAGATGATAAGATGAATGTTGATAGCTATTGAATCAGCCCGCTATAAATAATTGAACTGACAAACAGGTCAGAGTGCTTGAAGGCAGCAATTCCAAGTCACATCTCAGTTCAAGTGTGAGGGTTTAATAACCTGTTCCCTCTCTCTCAGGTCATAACTCAAGCCTCCCATCCCTCTCTTTCTTTCTTTTATTCGCTCATTCATCCATCACCGTCCAAAGAAACAGGCTCAGTTTATTGAAGCTTTCCTCGGGCCCTTTCTTGTTGTCTGGCTCCGCTTATGTAAACCAGACAGCCCCGGCTGACCGGACACGACAGCTCAAACTAGAATAGAGCCTGATTCCATTCTCCTCATCAGCTCACGTTGTCTAAGAATTTGCTCTTTTCCTCCAGTCGCGATGATCAAATCAAAGATATTCTTTCATCATCTTACACATGATGCCTTGTATCTTCACCCAGCCTGATTTGCTACATCGGTATTCTTGTTTTTTCCTTTGACCCATCATGATGTTCTTTAAAATGATCATTTCTAAATTCAGCAATTCCCCAGTCCTAGCTGTTAACACAGCCTTCACAGCCTATTGCTCAGTCCCACGAAACCACATTTGTCAAGGAGAGTGAAAGAAACCACAAAGGAAGGAAGGAAGGGAACATTGGTCGCAAGCACAAACTAAATTCAGTTGTGCATGTTGAAAAGTAGCAGGTGTGAAACTAGGTTATGGGTAGAGCCAGACCGATATATCGGTCGACCGATAATATCGGCCGATATTGGCCTGTCACAGACCAACGCATTCTCATAAACCGTTCGTATAATATCATATGAAAAGTATTGCAGAGCAGTTTGTATAATATATACAAACATGTCTTCCGGTTTAATGGCCCGGTCGTGTGATCGACACGTCATTAACTTTGTGAAAAATAATTCAGCAGGTTTAGACAACAACAACACTTGGTTAAGATTAGGCAACAAAATGACTTGGTATGTTTTGGTTTTTTTTTTAAACACAGGGATTGCAATAAAATCGCATTAAAAATCCTGCTACCTCCGGTTTAAATACATGACATCCATGTGATACACACAGACTCGAACCCCAGTCTCCTGGGTGAAAGTCCTGCATGTGTTCGAGCCGCCTGCCCAGAACATGTCTTTGTGTCTTTTAAACCTGGACCGCATGTCTCACACAGTGCATTACTTTTTGTAGTAATACTGCGAACAGGGAATGAAACCAGCCTGCACAGACACATCATATCTATTGTTATTGGTGGGCTGTCAGATATGCGCTGATATGAAAACTTTTTATACAGAACATATAATGCAGAAAACAATGCTTGGGTTGATTTAGAAATGGTGTCATTATGTAGTTCTTTATTTAACATATTTGACATACGATTAAGTTTTCATTTCTATTTTAATGTATTCTTTATTTTCTCAGTGTTCATTTCTAGGATTGTTTGACAATGTAATGCATATATAGGCCTATAATGTATACTCATGTAAAATATTCTTTATTAAAGTTATTTGTTTAAGAAAACAGCCTTCTAAGTACCTTTGCATCGTCATATAGGTGCAAAACTGGTGCACAATCCACATAGAAAAGGTCTATTTTCATTCCAGCTCAAAAATTCACTGTGTCAGTCGCCATATCCGAATCAGCCTCTAAAAATTCCAGATCGGTCGGGCCCTATAGTTATGGGAATGTTTCTTTGAAAAAAAGACAGCAACCTTAGAACTCCATGGAAATGGGAGGGAGTGGACTTTGCCATTGTGCGGCTGAAAAAACAAAACGGTCGTCCCACGCCGGGATGAGAAAGAATCACAGACTGTAAACAGGATTCAGTCCAAGTCCAACTGGTGGGAGGCCCTTATAAATGATTAACCCAGTGCAGGTGGATGGTGATAGAAGTAAAGTTTACAGTGAAAGTTGTGTGAGTTGCAGCACTGTGGATCAATAACTGTTAATGAACGTTGTGTAGTTCATTTTGGAGTTTCATTAAACTCTCTCTAATTCACAGGAAATGGAAGTGTCTCTCCAAACACCAGCACAAACATGATTCAGGTGAGTGGGCAGTGAAAATGGCCTGACAAACAAAAAAAAAAAACCCCTGCAGCCCTCTGTCCCTGTCTACAGCAGGTGTTTGTTTGTTTGTTTAAAGTGAGGAAAACAAATTAATATTTTTGTACACTTAACTGTTGACATGACTGGAAAGTGGCCATGTTATCAAAGAGTATCAGACTGTTCACATCAGTGCTGGCAAAATTAGGATTAAAAAAAATAATTGAAACATTCAACACTGCTAATCAAAGGCTGGTGTGATCTTAGTAATCTGTTTTACTATCTTATCTTACAAGCACACTCTCTTTCCCAACAGCCATTCATTAATCCTATTCTTTGCTGCTTAAAGGGGCGTCCTATCTATTGGCAAACACCTGAGCAGTTCATAGATGCTGTTTGAGCAGCGAAGGCTGCCGGCAATCTAATAAAATCCTCAAGGTGAGATTCGTATTCTAAATAGTTAAGCACATAACCTGAACATCCACAAACTATCCATCTTTAAGCTGTTTAAGTGTTTGTCTCACGTGGATAACAATCTCGCAGTGGCTTGAGGCCACGTCTAAAATTCACTCCCAGTTCCTGTAGGCCTGTCAGATAGAATCTCCTCATACGCACACTCCTCGAAAGTTCAGTCATGTTCGCGTGTGGGAAGAAGTTTTTGTAGATAATGACATTTTGTAAACATGGGGTGGGCTTGATTTGAGCGCTGGCTCGTCCCCAACTTGTGTAATGTTGCCAGTTTTGCCTGAAGGGTGTGGGCTTTCCTCCAATCCTCTAAAGGAAACATGACAGACTCGCTGGCCAAAAGGCTGATGTGAATGAGCCAATATGTCAAATCCAAAGCTTCCCCAGATTTCACACGTTTTGTGTCGCGGTAAAAGATGGCTCTCACTTTAAGTCGCATTACTGTAGTTTGGTTACAGATCACACATGGTGGCCTTTTTCTAAAGTCATTAGAGTTTAATCAGGGATGCACTGGCTCAGCTTTCTTGTGCTGTTGGACTGAAACTGAAAATTGTTCAGTTTAATTAAAGATACCCTGTGGACTTTTTAGGAACGTGATGGAGCAATGTTTTTATGAGTGGGTCCCTGTTTTGTTCGGTCAGTTTCACGCTATTCTGCGGATCAACGGTTGATGTGATGCAGACGGGGTGCACTGTCAGGAGAGGCAAACCAGGCAAATGCTTGCCCCCCCCCCCAAAAAAAAAGGGGGCCCCTGATGGCCACACTTTTGGCACATTTTGCAATGACAATGATAAACCCCCTTAAATCTACCATAAAGGCAGTATACAGTGCACCACTGCTGCCCACAAAACCTCCTCCTCATTTAGGAGTTTTCTAGCTGTGTATAAATCATGTGCAAAGAACACCAGCTGTTTCAGAATGTGAGAGTGTGTTAGAGTCCTAATAGGCATTATTGTGATGTGATATTTGATATTGCTCCTCCTTTGTTGTTCAAATACTCAGATGTGTGCGTGCGTGCGTGCGTGCAGTGTTATACAGTATATTACTTTTTACAGCTGGTGTTCTTTGCACATGATGTATACACAGCTATATAAGCCCCTTCTAACTACAGGGTTAGTTAACATTTAGGGTTTTTTGGGGGCAGTGTACTGTAGTGCCTTTATGGGGGCCTCGATGGGCTTCTTTGCCTGGGGGCCCCCCAGAGTCTAGGATCGCCACTGTGATGCAGGGAAGAAGACGACTGAAGGCTAGCAAACATGGATGTAAACAATGCATAATTTTAAATATTTCAAGAAAAATCTGTTTTGCAGATGACTATGAGGAAGAAAATACATTCAATATGTATATTAGACCTCCAAGATACACACAAAGATACAGTAAAGCTGCATTCACACCAAATCAGACGTTCCCATTCATTTGAATGTGGGTAGTGTGTGTAGGCTGCGACAGTGGGGACTGCACGGGATGCCAGGAAGAAAAAAACAACAACAACACAGCGGCCCTGTTTTAAACTGAATCAACTTTTGGAGAAACGCTGTGGCATAACTGGTGATCAGACCAGAAGACGCCCACGGAAAGAGCCTTGTAGCATTGAAGCATTCTGCTGTTTACCAAGTAAATGGAAGAGAGATGGAAGAGAGTCTGATCGATGCCTATTCTTCACTGGTATTGTATCGCCCCCGTTTTATCAGGGGTTAAAGTTCACAACATGATGTCCCACAAATGGGCCATTTCAGTGACACACCGGCGCACAACCCTGCACTAACTGCCGCAAAGCCTGATTTGGTGTGAATGCAGCCTAACACTAAATGTAAACAGAAACTTTGTTTACAAGAAAACTCCTCAGGGCAGCTTTCAGATTTCACGAACAAACAAGCTGCACAATGAAACCATACACAGATTTATATTAATTCGGCTGACAGCTTGATGGCTTTTTCTTAGCCGAGTGTTCATTCTGTATCAGTTTCTATAACTCATGGTACAGTTTACAGAGACCACAGAAAGCCCACCAAATTATGGAGCGAAAATCGAATTAAATGTAATATATGCTGTAAGTATAATTCCATTTCAGCTTTGTCACACATGATGAAAAATGTGAGTTAATATTCACTATTACGCAACTCTACTGGCAGCTGCTTTAACAGTTTGTGTGCTTCAATTCTGTTGGTGTTAAAAAATATGACTGATTATCATAAATATGCATCACACATACACACACACACACACACAATGTAGATTTCATCACTGTGGTAGACCACAGAGGATTGAAGAAATGCTAATATGTCCAGCAGCTTTGGGTCCAGTGGGACCTTACCTGCAGCAAAATGACTACAGTATTATCTCCATGCAAATATTACCAGAGGAAGACAAACAGGCAAAGTTATTCATCTACTGAGCAGCTATGAGCTTCCTCTGAAACGCAGAGAGCAAAAAACAAGATGTCTCAGTTCAAAACGACCTCAGAGTCTGCTGTAATTTCCGCTGCAGCCTCTGTATGTGAACATACTGTTAAGTGTTTCACAGGCGTTCATTGTTTGACATTACTTTGAGATTGGCATTTGAAATATCATCTCAAGTTTACATCTGCTTCCTGTTGTTATCTGATGTATAATTTATTCTTTTATTAACTGGCATTTTATCCCATATATATATATTATTATTTCTTATACTGTATCTTTATAGACACTAAATGTGATTTAAAATTGAGCCCATTTGTGGGTTTAAACAAACAAAACTACACCTTTGACAGATATTTAATTTAATGCTGTATTTCTAGCAGAGGGAGAAAAAGCCAAATATGAGTGAGGAACATTCTTAGCCTGTGGCTAAACTTGAAAAAAAAAAAAAGACTTATCTTCAGTCAGCAGAGGTGTGAACAATGCAAAATGTCCAGCACGGTTGGAACACAACTTAACGCACGCTAACAAAGCCGATGTTTAAGTAGTTTCTGGGAGCTGCTGCTCTGAGGCGAATGTTTCGATCAAAACTGGCAGCATGAATTGTTTTAACTGCAGGGCAGCCGACGGTCTTCCACACACAACAACAAACGGAGAACAGGGATCTTACTGGTCCAACAGGTAGAGCAGGGCTGAGAACTGCGACTGAGATGGTGTGGCTGCTTTTATATAGTCTGTGCAGTGCAAACCAATACCCTCTCACCACAATACATGGTGGCATTGTACGTTTCTGCAAACCACGGATATGTTACATTTGTACGTTTCATATGCAGCTGATATCAATGTGAGCTCATGGTGAAGCATATAAATAGCACTTTTAAAAAAAATGTAAATCTTTATCTGACAGTCTTTGCGCTTCACTACAGTCGCAGTTTTGCGAATTCAAACAAAACTGAAGTTTAGGCCAAAACCATTTCAGATTTCAGGGGGGGTGCAGGGGACACGCCCCCTCAGTATTTAGAACATGTGCATTTGCAGTCCCCCAATAAAAACATGAAAGTAGCAGAAGACTTTTAATTTGACGGACCGCTAGAATGTGACTCACACAAATCCTCCGGTAATGTAGTGTGTCACCCGTGTGTTGACTCAGCAGGGAGAACATTAAATGAGAAAAGTTCAGTAAATATTTGAAAGTAATACAGAATGCCTGAGTACAACGGCGTATTAGGGCCATTGTAAAAACTTGTGACATTATAAAATCATAAATTTGTGATAAAAATGATCTTAGATTAAAGTAAAAAATGTAAGTGCCGGTGTCTGTGGTGTGATGAGGTTGATCCGACCATGCAAAGTGAAGTGATGTCGTTACTTGACCCAACCCCACAATTTATCGAGTTTTGTCTTCCAAATTTATGACTTAATCTCAAAGAATAGTCAAGGTTTTTTTCTTGTAAATTTACAACTTTAATGTGGGAAATGCTGAGGTTTTTCCTCTGAATATGACCTCCCCCTAAATAAAGACATTTCCACCATCAATTGATACATAAACAATTTACAAGGTCGCAGGAAATTAAGTGTTTGACACTTGATATTTTCTGGGGGAGGACCCCCGTTTAATTTGTGTCCCCCCCCCAATGTTGAAACGAAACCTACGCCCTTGAATAAAACCATGTGGGTAAGTTTAGGAAAAACATTGTGGCTGGGATTAAAATAAGGACTTTTGTTACACAAAGTACGCAAGTTACGTAATCACCGTAAATAACAAAAATCAACTGTTATTGTCCTGAACTCTCGTTAAAAAACACCCGGTTTTGTTGGTTTCGAACAGTTGTCTCTCACAGGTTGTCTATCCACCGTCCCCTCCTGCTGATGAGAAACTCCGCTCATACACGTGTGACCTTAAGTACGTCACTTTACAAACGTTGATATGATACGTATGAAACGTAGAAATGTAACATTTCTGTGGCTTGCAGAAACGTACATTTTATTCTGCCGACTGGGCTGGTTTAGGATGCAGGGTGGAATATAGAATAACTTCTCCTACTTTTCCTGAGATGTATTTATTTGACATTATTGATTAGCATTGTACCAGCATTGCCATAAATCATTTAAAAGGTTAAAGTTGCAATCCTTCACTTAAAAAGAAAAAAAAACATTTAATGCTCAAATATATATTTATTTCCATATGCCTTCATACAAACATCTTTTTTTTTTCTTCAAAAAAATAAACTGTTGAAAGGGGTGAGTCAGTAAAGGTGCACAGTCATCATAATGTCCACAAAGCAGTCGGAGAGTGGGTAAAGCTGTGTGATGACCGGATATAAAGCAACAGAAGGGAATCACACATTAATAAATCTCATCCAATCTGTATTGATCACCATCACCTGAGTTGTACAGGAGCGGGAGCTTTCAGCACTCTCATCAGGCAGAGGCACATTGGAGAGGTTTCGCTCCTCTGTGCAAAGATTCATTGGATTAGAAAGATAATTATGGGCAATTAAATTCTAACTTCATCCCCAAATGATTAGACTGCAGGTGCAGCTCCGATGCAAATTGTATCCATCACAAGTCACTTCATCTTGGGATGAGTGTGTAAAATCTCATTTTTCATGGGAGGGAGGACATTTGCCACTGCAATTTCCTCGTGTCCCCCCATGCAAATCAACTTGTGGGAATTTAGTTTCGACTCTTGTGATCTGCTTTGCTAATGCACTTGAAAATGAAACAAGTGTCACCACCAGATGTCAGGGCTTTTCCTCTCCTTCTGGAGGAAGACAATTATAAATTGTAACACTTTTTTTTGCAGTGTGGCACATGCACCCAAGCCCATAGACAGCATGAAAAGTGTGCACTTTCCATCTCCTTTAAAGCTCCAACGCGCACCAGGTGACCAGAGCATGCCATTTCAGTTGGCAAAATGCTCTTCTTTGATTTCATGTGTTGCGTTCAGGTGGTTGGCCAGCTCTTGCATCACAGCATCTTTGCCAATCTGATCGTTCCTCCTCTTTTCCATGATCACGTCCTCCAGGCTCTGAAACTCCAGGACGTGACTCTTCTTCTCGGAAAAGAGTAATTTTAACCTGTACGGCTGCTTTCCTATCCTTATCTCCCCTCCGATTTTAAACTCCCGTTTGCCAAAGCGGCACCAGGCGGCAAAGCACTCAGAGTTCCTCCAGTACAGCTCTCTGTCTCTCGAGCCAACGTGGTCCAGGGCGTTGCGCACAATCACCTCCGGCGGGAGCGCACGGTACCTGTACAGGCCGTTCACTATCCTGCCTTTTTTACCCTGGCTCACATCCGTGAGAAAGTTGTTCTTTATCTCAGCCCTGTGCAGATGGACCACCTGGAAATCCCCGACGTACACAGCCCAGTGAGGATACTGTCCAGTGGCTACAAACTCCAGCAGGTCTCCCGGTCTGCACTTGTTCAGGAGACTTTCCGCAGAGTGTGTGGCGGCTCCGGTGTTAGTCTCGTACACGCACTCCTCTCGGTAGTAAATCGCGCACTCCAGCTCGTCCTGGGGGTCGAAGGGCTTCTCCTCATGGTTCACCGTGTGCTGGCTGTCTGATGAAAAGCGGTCCAAATGCTCGTCCTGGTCGTCGTCGTCGTTGTCGTTGGAAAAAATGTAAGAGACGCCGATCCGCGGTCCGTCGTCGTCCGGGTCGAACCCATTTGGGTCCGCCGTTGGCACCTCTGCGTAATTTAAATGCGTTAGTTTCTCCACCTGGTTCCCCATAAAGGTGACAGGTGGATGAAGGAGGATAAAGCCGAACACTGAAACAGGATCCACCTGTTCTTGGGGATGAGAGACGAGGGGGGAGGCGCAGGGTTGTTCCGTGTCTGTACTAAATCCAAAGAGGTGAAGACGGGCACCAATAATCCATTTCCGCCTCCAAATGAACACCAACTGCGCCGACCTGTACACAAATAAACAACACAGAAGCTTAAACGACGACTCCAGAGCACATTAGAAGCCTATCTGCAAGTCAAGTGTGCGTAGTTTGGGTAATTTCTCAACAGGTGTGACCTGACACACCTGTTGGCCCACAGTTTCCACATACTGCATATTACCGCTGCTGTATTTACTTTTTACACCACCTCTGCACTGTGCTGTATCTCCTACACTTCTGCTGTCATGTTAGTCTTTATGATCTCTACTCCGTACTGTTTGTACAATGCCTGGTACATTTCCTTCAGTAAAGTGTGTGTGGAGACTCACCTGCAGTCCAGCAGCTTTGTCTCTCTCCTGCTGTCACATCGGTCAGATGGTTTCTGCTGCTGCTGCTGCTGCTTCCTGTGCGGTGTCTCCGGCTGTGCGCTCTGCTCTGCTGCTGTACAGACTGTCTGTAGTATCTGAACCTCAGCGAAACTCACACAGGACCCAGTGACTGCTGGGAGGTGTTGTCATTTAAAGCGACAGTACGCCCTTTTACCTCATTTACATATTCAGCTTCCACTTTACTTAAAATAAGTTAAAAATAAATAAAAAATAAGAAGGAGAAAGTAAGATTCGGTAATTAATTAATTAAACCAATATTGTTTAATACATTTTGCATATTCAGTAGCCTATAAAACGACAATAAAACACAAATATCAAGTATTTTTTTCATAGTAGCCTGTAAGACAGAGCTGTGGAATGTTGTAGGGATACATAATTTAAAAAAAGAAAATGTAATATTAAGATGATAAACCCACATCTCAGTACCACACACACACACACACACACACACACACACACACACACTGAAGTCCATATATGTGATCAATACAGTGATTTTTCAAAGGGGGAGAATAATTCCAAATAGTCAAAAAACATACAGCATAGAGCATACAAACAAAAACAGTTTTCATGCAATTCTACAATTTGTGTGTGTGTGTGTGTGTGTGTGTGTGTGTGTGTGTGTGTGTGTGTGTGTGTGTGTAATGAAAACCTTCATGAGAGTAGCAGACACATCGTGTATAAAGGACAGGAAATAAGACCTCCATGTGGGTTCTCTGCACCACTTTCTCATGAAATACAGCCTTTTGTAATCAACACTGAATAATTAGATTTAGTCCATCAGCATACCAGTTAATGATGTCATTATTTCCATACTCAGTTGTGTGCTGTGACGATCAGGGTCGCAAGTGAAATCTGATTATAAAGTGAAATGTCTTTGCCAATTTGCATTGTTGTGTATGTACAGGGACTTGTGATGTAATTTAAGAATTAGGATCATAAAGACTTGAAAAATACCAATCAAGACTAAATGCTATTAACTATAGTTTTCTTCATTCTTTCAAACACAAGCTAACCTACCAAAGACGGTGCATTTGATCAAATCAAATGTGCTGCAAAGCTGAGGGAGGGCATACATTTTTATTCAATAACAGTGTTCCATTGAAGTTGAGGTTGTGTAACCAGACATAACTTTATACAATCAAATCCAAACTGACTTTATAGAGTTATACGGCTCTTTCTGTATATTAACTTTGCACTGGATTTGGACATTTAGCCTCCAAACCTCTTGAGCTATAAAGACACATCACTGATGCCAGCGGGGATGTAGAAACAGTGATGGCATCTCTTAAATGCACTCTGCCTAAATTAAACTTTACAGTCGACCTGTTGTTTTTTTAACAGCACACATTTTCAGTTGTAGTATAGGGAAAGCACAGGTGTTACTAATTAACATTAACAATGGTTCTGCTCCTTTCAAAATGTCTCAGTGTGACAGTGAGCCAGCGGGCACAATAGCAGGACCCTGAAACCAAGGCAGCTAAATGGAATTCACCCATCATTCATTTTATTATTGACACCTGTGCTTTTACTGTGACTTTAATAATTCATTTCTGATCACTGCACCTGCTTTTGAATTTGCTTCTCGAGAACACGGTGCATAGATCTCTGCTGTTGTAATATATTGTGATGTTTTAATGTTGTTTCGCTGCACTAGCTGTATGTTTTAACGTCTTGTATCGACCTGCCTCCTGTCGCTGCCTCTTGGCCACGTCATTGTAAATGACAGTTGGTTCTCAGTTGACTTGGTTAAGTAAAGGTCAAATTGAAAATGCAGTTTGCAATTTATGAGTAGGAACACAGGAATACTGTTACCTATCTTCTTAGTGCCTGGTGGTGCATAAGGCCTTCACAGAGCGTTCTCACCTTTCCAAGTCAGCTGCTATGGTCCGTTGATCGTTCCATGATTTCCATCTTGCCTCTTCTCTTTGTTTCTCAGCTGTCCAGGGTCCAGCGTCTTTGGTCTTCCTCTTCTTCTTTTTCCTGCTGGTGCCCAGGTCATTGCTATGTTGCTGTCGTTGTTTTGGTCTTGCCTTAAAGATCTCCTCCTGACACATTTTAAAGTATGTAAAAATATAAAAAAGGGTCTGGAACCACATCTAGGCTGCGTCAGAATTTCCATACTAGCATGCTATTTATTATGCTAAAAGAGTATGTGAGATTTTTTTGTATGTCTGAAACCTTAGTATGAAATTAATAGTATGCAATGTGCATACTATTTCCGGTGAAATATTTCAGTATGCAACACTGGACACTACGGTGGCATAAATATCCCACAATGCAATGCGGTAGTGATGACAACATTCATAACAGACAAACGGACAGCGACCAGGCAGCT
>JAOVVB010161002.1:0-11621 GCA_028570985.1 Heterobranchus longifilis | reverse complement strand
GATAGTCTTCGCCCTCCCGACTGAGTGGTAGTGGTAGCCTTAATGTGGGAGCCCCCTAGTGACGGGGAGGAATTGGCCACGACTAATATTGGGGAGAAAATTGAAAAAAAAAACAAAAAAAATATAAAAAAGAAAATCGGAAAATTTCGGAAAAAAAGGGGGATAAAGTTTTTAAAAAAAAGATGTAAAGCTAAAAATCACGTTTTGAGCTAAGAATATATATTATCTTTGTGTAATGCGTAAAAAATATGTTTAGTTTATGAGGATCCATCATATACATCAGCTCATATCCATCAGGCTGCTCCAGTAGCTCTGAAATCACGGAGTACATCATATTGTAATTATGACGATTTGGACATGTCTCTATGCCTGTGTTTGGTATTACATTGTAGTGTACATTATGTCCCACAAATGTTTATTCCTGAGCTGTGTGGTATGGACATAATATAGCATGACATCATATTCTCAGAACAGGAAGTCTAGTTCTTATCATCTATTTAGCTCCGCCGTGCTTGGACACATGAAGGGACAGTATGTTCCACTTCTGTTTTGAGACTCGTCATGGGATCACATAAGTGCGTAATGGATTCTGTAAGTCTGAGGACAAAACAGAGTATTTTATCAGCCTGAAGCAAAGAAAGACTTTAATGTGGTATTAGTAAATTTTTTTCATTGTTTTTTCCCTTTCTTTCCTGTTTTTTTTCCTTTCCTTTTCCTGTTTTGTTTCTCTAAAGTGTTCAAACATGTGCCATGTATTTTTCTATTTTCCACATAAAAAGATTTCCTTTAGCATGACTTATAGTCTCTATACAGTTTGTTTTTATGTTACTATAGTTGCAACAGGGTTTACTTTTAATAAATCATATTAGGTCAAGCCACTTCCTGTCTCAACCCATCCGCTGTCCCTCACTAATCTCCCAAGGATGTTCTTCCTTGATTATAGGTTCCCTGTCCTTGGATTTTCACTACTGTAGTTTGGCTACATCCTCTTTTCTTAGTTAAACAAGTTGAATTCTTTTAATAGAAGGAAATGATTAAAAGCCATAGTTTAATAGCAAAGCTGCCTTCTCTTATACCTGGAAATGTGTCTTATTGAGATTGAAAGAGAAGTCTTTCTGACTTTCCATTTTAAAAACTCATCTTCGTCAGAGTTCTTGATATATTTTTTTAGACCTTGAGAAACTTTTCTTCCTTGCTTTTCTGCCTTTGCTGTTCATTGACTTGCATTCACACCCTCTTTGGTAGAGTTTTGATTGGCACTGATGCCCATATTTCCTCCACTCCCTATGTCTTCTTCCTGCTCTTTCACTACTGGTGCATTTGGCAGATCGTAGTGTTCCATCATTGTTAACCCTGTGCCCCAGGATTTAGTGTCAGTTACTAAGGTCAACACACAGCTGACAGAAGACTATACTGGCGCCAATAAACCTCCTGAATGAATTTAAGCAAATTCTTCCAGGGGTCATGCCCTGGGTGTCTATTCAGATACAAAGCATCTTTTAAGTCCCTAATTTTTTCCAGTCTGTAAAAAAAAAAAAAAAAACGTAGACTAAATGCATCAGATGATGGGGTGATGAGTGGGATTCTTTTATTATTATTATTATTATTATTATTATTATTATTATTATTTAACACTTTTTTTCAATTGAGAGAACATGCATAAAAAGAGTGCGAACAATGAGCAGTTGCAAAGGAGGTTAAAAGTTCTTTGATGTCTCTGACACCTTTGCATGTTTTGAATATAAAATTAACAGTAGTGATGATCAAACCTAGGTGACATTGTCACTAAGCAAAAGTTATGTTTGTTGGTTTGGATTTAAATTACAACTGTGCTTTTTATTGACCTATTTAACACGATCAGGCAGATAAGTGTCTGCATCTATCAGTGTGAAAACTGCTGCACATGCATGTTTACTGAGTACAATGATTGAGTCAGCATGTTCACAGTGTCTGAGTGAGTGTAAGTCACTGACAAGTTTTAACAATGCTGACCGTGATCTTCACAACCATCTGACTGCAGCATGCAAAGCTTACACTTCTTCTTTGACCCAGGCCACTGATGGTCATATTTACATATACTGAATATATAAAACCTAAAATATTTGTTTCACACTCTTTCTGCACCTTTAAGCGTTTAAATGTCAGTAGAAGAGAGAAAGTGCCTTTTAAAAAATTGTTTGTTTTATGTAAAAACCTTAACAGCAACCTCATTTCCCCTCTCATCTGTTTCAATCACTCAGCATTCAGAATCACCAGCATACAATTTAATATAACACTTTTATACTGTGTTATAATCTGATATCCTAAATCCTTCTTTTATTTATTCTTGTATTATAAAAAAAATCATTAGTAAAAACATAATAAAAAGATCTAATGCACTCATATTGTTGGTATGTGTACAAATGGCATAGAAATTCTCTTGAATCTTATGGATCTTGTATACAAATCATCAGCCTGTTTATCTGTCATCTGCACCTGTTTATACTGGTTCATGTCCTAAGGTTAAGTTTTTTTTTTTTTAAATCTTTGAGTGATTCAGGTCACTTCATGTAGGGGATATTTTAGAAATAAACTTACATTTTGCTAAAAAGATTTTACTTAGGGACCAGAAAGTAATTGTAAATGTAATTTAATGTGTAATGTTGCTAGTTCTTGGGGTTTTCTTGCTATGTTTATGTTAATTTAAACATATTATATAGCGTATGTAGTCTTACACATTATTCTGAGAATTATTTATAAGCTGTAGCAGCAGTTAGGCACAGTTGACACCTCAGATCACTATCGCACTGTTTCCTTCTAACGTTTGCAAGTAATTTTTTTTCAGCAATCTTTTGGGAGGAAAAACACGATTGCTTCTTACTTCGTGATAAGAAAAAAATGTAGCATAGTATATTTTTCTAACTCATTTAAAGTACTGGGATTGATTTATACTAAAAATTAGCTTAATGAGCCTAAATAATCGTAACTAAAATGCTGTATCTAGTCCTCGTTTGTCTATTTTAATCAATGACACTCCCTTAGGTTAGAGACAGTGTGTGTTCACAGAGATAAAGAGATAAACACACCAAGTATCGCAAAGATACTATGTCCAGTACTGAGATACCACAGAAATGCGTATGTTCGTTCATTCAATGAAGAGTGCAAACTGTAGTAGACCTTTTGTGGACCTGTATACGTTTGTGTTGTAAAGGTGCGAGAATCTGCGTGTGTTTAAACTGGGCCTCCTCACTGGACTGTGGTGGACTTTAGCGCTCATGTGCTGGATCAGTGACCGTATCTTCTGTGAGATGTGGTCATCTGTAAACTTCCCGTACCTCCACTGTGCCTGGTGAGTTTATCCACAATGTATGTTTACGTGAGCACAAGTGACACACCCAACTATCTATACGACCTGCATGTGATTATTCCCTTGAAGCACAGGTCGATTAGCTAGAAGTGGAGCAAGCCGTTATCCAACCTTACATTTCTTCAAAATGAACATTTTTATAGAAGCGTTTTAATGCTTTTGATAATAAATAAATATGCTGTTATTTGTTTGTGTAGGCACATTCTCATCTGCCTGGCCTCCTATCTTGGCTGTGTTTGCTTCGCTTACTTTGACGCAGCGTCTGAAGCTCCAGAGCAAGGTCCGGTGGTCAAATTCTGGCCCAGTGAGAAGTGGGCCTTCATTGGAGTGCCGTATGTAACTCTGCTTTGTGTTCACCGTAAGCCATCCATCAAGGTGACATGATCAGCCAGCGCTGCTGCAATTGTCAGCGATCAATGCACTTTTATAGACTGAGGATTCTTTAGAGGATTCCTAGTAGGAGTGGCTCCTAGTTATAGTTTGGTTTGTATTGTTAATTTATATAATTCACGTATGCATATTTTGTTAGAATTTTTAAAATAACCTTTTGTTTAACGTTCCTGGCAACACAGCTAAATACTGACCCTTTTGTAAAAGTGAATTCACTGTTTCTCCTGAATAAAATAAATACAACAATAATAATAACCCAATAACAGTCATAATCATTAACCCAATTGATGCACTCTGGATTTGAGAAGGCATGCTATTCTTAGCAGAGTATTTTCTAATATTGTGGTTGTTTCTCATTGATACTAAAGATGTATTTTCATTATCTGTGTGTAAAAACAAAAGGGGAAAATTTTAATGGTAAACTAAAATCAAACCCCTCTTTACCAGAAATCACTAGAATTAATTATTTTCCTATGAACATTAACTGATCTTATATTTTGTAATATGCAGGGATGTAGGCCCACTGTGTGTGTATAAAGTATTACAATTGATATTTTTGAGACCTAATGCAGTTTAACTTAAATCTTAATGTGAGCCATTTTGTACTGCTTCTTGCACAAGTTACTGGGCAAAGTATTACATGGAACTGCATTATAATTAACTGTTCTAGCAAAAGAAAAAAAACATTAAAAAAGTGATTATTCAGTATTACTTCTATTGGTGCTCAAATTTCTTTGCTTTGTGTGTCTACATGTTTCCAGAAGGTATGTCTTCTGCGAAAATAAATGCTTGTTATGCAACATTTTAATAGAATGTTTAATATATATTTATATAGTCAGGAAACTCTAAAGTTAGATAGTTTTCATTTAAACTTGGAATGAAAGCCAGGCTCTTGAAGTAATTGTGCATGGCATGATCTCATTCCCAACACATTCACAGTAAGCCAGCCTTGCAGTTTTTTGCTATGACAGGCTGAAATTTAAGTACCACCTCAACAGCATCAGCATTTCAGGAGGTCAGATCACCTCATTTAGCTACTAATCTAAAACGTTTGTTAATGAAGACAAAATAACTGCACTTACAGGACACAGCACAAACCGTGGTACACTTGTCCTGTACTCAATTATTTTTCCTATTTGCAAATCATTTTGTAAGTATTGCTGATAAATTGTAATTTGTTAGTTATTTATATAATTAAAATGTTTCATAATACATAAACCAGGATTGTGTGTGTTTTTTTTTTTTTTGGTAAAGACTATTGTATTTTAGGAACTCTTTAACACAACATTATAGCTGTATGGGCTTATTTGAATTCAATATACCATTTAAGTGTCCTTGTCTAGAGCTATTGAGTTTCTGATACACTTCAATGTAATGTTTTGTAATGTAAAGGATTTGTAATCGTTTTATGGAACTTGTGTTTGTAGGATCAGATTAGAGTGGACATTTCAGAAATGACATTTGCCCTGTTTTAAAAAGCTTAGTGGTATTCAACACAAGGCACCCTTTAGTCCACTTTTAGCAACTTGTCCTTTTAACCAACAGACCCCAGACAGATTTTCTCTCACCTATGGAAGCTTGTCCATTTTCTTTCACGTAGTTAGGACAGAAGTCCTGATCTGAGTAGTGAATGCATGTGTGTACAGTTTACTTGTTTGTGCTCTCTGGTCTGGTCCAGTCTGCCAGATATACACCTTTGAGCCAGAGTTATTACCCATTCTGTTATGAATTTAAATCTTAGTACTACCAAGCTGACATTTGTTGGATCCTAAACACACCAAGTATATATACACAACAACTGTAAAATGCTCACTTGTATCCTGCTTTTAATATTTCAGACAAAAGCATCAGTCAAATGATCAGTGTGGACATATAATTTAAGATTTATTGAAAATTCCAGTTCCACACCCTCCCCCCTCCCCTGAACACGGACATTTGCGGAGCATTAAATACAAATAATAAATAAAAATGTGGAAAAGTAAAAAACTTCACAGAAATACTGCAAAATACTATATCACAGTGCATTAACTTCAGCGCTTTGAGGTAAGTACAGAAGCACCATGTAAATAAAATATAATACATAACAGCTGCCTTTTTTTGGTCGTTGTTCACCTTTACTGATCTGCTGGGACACTGTCCAAGCTGATCAAAAGTCTGTCCAAAACTCTGGCTCTGTGCTCAGCTGTGAGACACGGGCTGATGATCTCTCCAGTTTTCTCCGTTCTCCTTTTGAAACGTGCTCTATCTCTTGCCATCTCCATCCAGCATGAACCATCTCTCGCTTCCTGGCTTGCAGAGCCCCAGTCCTCGAGGTTGTGTATGGTCACCTTCTCACTGAAAAGCACCTGAAAATGACAATTCCAGAGCGACAGACTAATTAATGTGCGAATTAACACAACACGGTACAACAAGAGTACACAGACCAAACTCAAACCTTGTCTTTTAACTGGTTTGTTGAAGTATGTGTCAGAAATAGCATGCATGAAGTTGGGAACATCCACAATGGGCATCTTTTAAAGGAAATTGTACATGCTTCCGAGTGCACGTATGAATTTTCCCAAATTGCATCATACTGACAGCATGTGTAGTCAAGAGCAGCTAGGTTTAATAAATTCAGTATCCTTTCTTGTGACTTGCACACTGTTGCATCACTATTCTCAGCAAACAGGACTCTTTAGAAGTCTTTGCCTGTAAACTCCTATACTTAACAGGGCAAATATTTAACAGCTGATCCAAAACTAATGTTAAATAATACGATATTAAATTGACTCACTTCTTGCACCCAAATATCCAAATTTTTTCCATAGTATTAAATATGATAAACATGTGATGTAATATTGAAGCAATATCTACCTTCTTTGCGCTTCTCTTTGTGCTCTGTTTAGGATCGCTCTCCTCAAGCTCACCGGCTGTGGGGCTCGATGGCTTGTGATCTTGTTCAAGCTCTGAGGTCCTCGCTTTAACGCCAGTTGGACCGGAGAAGCAGAGTGGATTATAGGGATCACTGTTAAAGGACTCCCATAACACTCTGCTCTCTGCAGGCATCTCCAAATCATCTTCATCTGACCAATCAGAATCATCTTCCTCACTCCATTCAGTTTCATTTTGCTCTTGAGGATCCGGTTCTTTGTCCTCCTTCTCGTCATGATCTGAATGTTTTACTTGGTCTTCAGTAGAACCGAAGTGGAGTGGATTGTAGGGATAGCCAGTGTTTTCTGAGGACATCTCTGAAACGCCATCATTGGACAAATCTTCATCTCTCCATTCTGTCTGATCGCCATCATCATCATCATCATCATCATCGCTCTTACCCTGCTCTTCTGACTGACATTCAAGCCAGTCTGAGAGCAGGAATTCTGCCACTTCCATCGGATCAGACTGGATCACCACTTTACTTTGTGGTTTACCAGTCTTATCAAGAATGGTGGACATTTTGATTTCCTTGTTCCAGGCCTCATGTTCAGGCCAGTTTTTTACCTCTACAGTCATGTTCTTCATCTTGCTCACCATCGTGTTCTTATGTAATAGAAAAACAGTGTACATGTTTATGTTCAGTAGCTCTGTAACACTCATACACTGATGGATGAGTTCCTTGAGGAAGTCACACAAATAAAAGCAGATGTTCTGCAGCACACAAAGGAAGGACATTCTCCTGTATGAGATGAATGACTGAGTTTCATTGGTCTTGGTCATGTTAGGATAAAGATTAAGGATCTTCAGGAAGGGATTGCTCATGATGGTCTGCTGTCGCCAACAACAAACAAACAGAAGAAACAAACGGGTGGAAAATGATGCCATCGCAGTCACACTCGCTCTGTAAGAAAATAGTGAAATGTTTATAAACAAAAGGTTCTTGTAAAGGTGTAAAGGATGAGGAAAAAAAGAAAATACTTCAAAAACACAACAGAAACTCTATTAACTACTCTATTGTTGTATAAATATCTTACAGTTCATAAACAGCTTGCTTAATTTGCCATGTATTAATTTTTCATGATGCAGTTCACAGGCTTTAAGACGAAACGTTACAATTTAAAGGCACAAAATGTGTAAAAAATAAATAAAATTAAAAGGTTCTTGTATATATTTTTTTAGGAAAAACATACAAATCTTCAGATTCACCGCGGCATAGAAATTTCGGTTGTACTATAATTCTTACAGTTGATCTAGAGTACTAGTTCGTGTACTGTTACGTCACGTCCGGGTACACTGTGTTTTTCCAAAGACGCGTTACGTGGGGTAACCTAGGCAACAGCCTAAATATTTATTTTTAAATGTGATATATACAACAAACAAAACATTTACATTACATTTACCGAGTAAGACAGAACTGAGCAGTAGAACAGGTCGATTCTTACCTCTGATAAATAGCCATTCAGCCCGTAGCCTGGCGCGCGCTCCAGTGAAGGTTTCGCGTTAAATTGCTGAAATTGTTGAAAAGCTCGACGACTGTCGTTGGTCTGCGGGAATGAAGTAGTGCCATAATGAAAAAGTAATCCTTCGCGTCTTCGTCCATTCACGTCTCTCGCTAAATAATCTGATACATTTATGTCTTTTTCTGGCTGTTGAAACTACCTTTGTGAGCGACACGAGCTACTTATATAGAAAATCGCTGACGTCACCGTGAGAAGGCGGGGGCGCGTGGGTCATATTGGAAATTTCTGAGAACCCGAAAGTCACATGACCTGAATTTGCGTCGCGGCGTTTCGAGAAACGCCCACAGAGACAGCTGCGCTGTAGGATTGAGGTTGAGTTTCGTCATGCCCTAAGAAGGAAATCAAAATTCCAAACAAAACCCCAGTCTGGGACACAGGAAAGCAAAACACTGACGACACACCAAGCAAAAAAGTACCAATAAAAATGGATAAAAACAGTAATAATAATATGCAAATCATCTGTACCACAGAATGGATTGAATGTGCTGGTCGTTTGCCTTTGTTCCAATTAAAAAAAAAACAACCCAGCCTGAGACACAAGACAACAAAACCCCGACTACACATCACATATAAAATAATAATAAAATAAAAAAAACACTGAATAAAAACAATTAATACTACTACCAATATAATATAGTAACCAAGACTACAAACAAAAAAGAAACAAGCCTTTTCTATACACCCATAGCAGGACTAATAGACCGTATATATATATTTTAAGTAATAATATTACTCAGTAAATATCTTTGTTTATTAGATTGATGGGTTGTTGTAATTTTTGTCAGCTTTCCCTTTTGTAAGATATATTTTTGCAAATAAATAATAAATTAAATAAATAAATTAATAAATAAAGCAATGTACAATTGAGGCTAGGTTGCATCATAATCTAACTTGGAAAACGATACTCAAAACTTGATCAGAGAACAAAGAAAATAAATCAATCCAGTGACTACATGTCACATATAAAAGTAAAAGTAACTAACAATCTTTTTAAAAGTCTAATGAATCCAGATGGGACTTTAATCCCATATGTGACTGATGTAAGCAGGAACAAGCTACGCTACTGTATATGTTCTGAACATGCTCAAAGTTATATAATTTTTCTAGTTTTATTTTTGATACATTGTCATAAATATGCCAAATACCATTAAAACCACCATCCCCATTTACTGCACTTTTTGGTGTTGACTCAAGTGGTGTTTGCTTGAATGACATCCAGGCCAATATGATAGCCTTTAGTGCCCTTTTTTCTAAGAAAATGTACCGTGTACTGTTTCATTTGAAGGAGTCGTTGCCACCAGTGGGTGCCCACTGGATTGAAGAGGTCTTGTATTAGACTTTAGTATTCATTTTGAGAATGCAGAAGACCCTCTGAGAACAGCATTTATGTCCATACTGGACTTACTGTAGGAGTAAATCAGTGTGTAGTAGGACCCACTCATAAAGCAGGTCACACTTTTGATTTAATATTACCCTTCGGATTAAGTATAAGACATATGACCAGAATTACACAGTCTGAAGCTACCTCAGATCACTGTCTTGTCTCAATTAAAGTGGGTCACAGTAATATAATAATGTACGCACAGCGCCGCGCTACCACATTAAATGTACATTTGCATCAAATACCACACAGAGCTTTATCAATAATCTCCCAGAATTATCAACTTTGATTGGATCGCTATCTGACTCCACAGAACTCGATCAGGTGACTGAATATTTAGAGTTATAGACATTTCGTTATACCTTAGATAATGTAGCTCCAGTTATAAGGAAAATGATTAGAGATAAGAAACCTGCTCCCTGGTATAATGACCACACGCGCACATTAAAACAAACCGCTCGGAAATTAGAATGCAAATGGCGTCAAACTAAATTGCTAGTATTCCAAATAGCATGGAAGGAGAGCATCCTGAACTATAGAGAAGCTCTTAGTGATGCTAGATCATTGTATCTCTCCACTCTTATAGAAAATAACAAAAATAATCCTAGATTTTTATTCAATACTGTAGCCAAATTAACTAGAAACAAGACCACTGCAGAAATCTCCACAACAACAACAACATACAGTAGGGAGGGTTTCATGAACTTTTTCAATAACAAAATCATAAATATTAGGCAGAAAATTCAGCCGTTGAAACCAGACAATTTAAGTGATACAGATGATAAACAAACCACATCACATCAGAACCTAGAATACTCCCCTTGAAGAGAATGAACTTTCACTCATCTCTTCTTCAAAATCGTCAACCTGTATATTAGATCCTACTGTATACCGACATATTTTCTTAAGCAGATAGTACCAGCAATAGCAGAACCCCTGTTGAAAATAATTAACTGTTCACTCAGCATTGGTGAGTGAGGATGTTCCCAAATCCTTTAAATTTTCAGTTATTAAACCGCTAATTAAGAAACCTGACCTCGACCCCTGTCAGCTGTCCAATTACAGGCCGATACCAAACCTCCCCTTTATCTCTAAGATTCTGAAAAAGATAGTAGCACAGCAGCTATGTTCGTATCTACATAGGAATGGTATAAACGACCTGTATCAGTCAGTATTTAGGCCTCATTACAGCACAGAGACAGCACTTGTTAAAGTAGTACGTAAATGACCTCCTATTGGCCTCTGATCAGGGTTGCGTCACTATACTTGTGTTACTTGACCTCAGTGCAGCTTTTGACACCATTAATCATAGTATTCTTCTTCACAGATTAGAAAATGTAGTAGGAATTAAGGAAACGGCCCTCTCCTGGCTCAGATCCTATTTGACTGATCGTTATCAGTTTGTAGATTTAAATAGTGACTATTCTGAATGTCATTGTGGATTTTAGACGAGCTGTCAATCACACTCCCGCACCCATTCACATTAAGAGTTGTTGTCGATCACATCGGCATTGTCCAGGTGAGGCAGAGTAGAATGGATAACCATGGAAATGGCGTCCTTGATTGACCTATGTGAAACTAGTATGGGTCCAGAGTGGGTGGCAAACAGGCTTTGAGGTGAGAGAGGACCAGTCTGACAAAACACTTGTACAGGGGTGATGACAGGGGTACAAAAGTGCGGTGGGTCGAAAGTCCCTGAGCACTGTTGCAGCAGAGTGCTTTGGCACTGGCACAACAGTAGCAGACTTAAGGCAGGTTGGGACAGTATACTGGGCCAAGGACAGATCAAAGATGTCTGTGAAGACCTCAGCCAGCTGCTCCACGCATGTTCTGGATACTAGGCCAGGGATGCTATCAGGGTCAGCTGCTTTCTGCGCATTCACCTTGCTCAGGATAGCAAACACTTCAGAGTGAAAGTGAAAATGGCTGCTAACTTGGTAGTAGCTGTGCTTTATTTTTAGCATGGGCTTTATGTTCCCTTTTTCAAAATGAGTATAAAAGAGGTTAAGCAAAGAGCTTGATGAAATTCCAAGTGAATGGTATGAACAGAAGTTCATCAGGTATTTTCGAT